>JAQJVL010001148.1:0-50976 GCA_035578905.1 Stictocephala bisonia
ATAACTATATAAATATAACAATCAGTATAAATCTATAACAACCTGTATAATATAACATTGCAGCAGTCAACATGAAACGAGCAAATAAATACAGTTTTATTCAATCAGTAATAAATTAGGCAACAAAAGGATTGAAATGTACACATTAAACAGTTTAATACAACAGCATATACTATAAAATATAAATTGTAAGGTAAATAAATAAATGTGTATAACATATTGTACAATTAAAATACAGAACGACAATTAATGCTACCTGGTGAACCTTATGACTGTTTTGTATATGTCAATGAGAGAAATACCATGAGTGAGTTTGGTATGGAGACAAACAATAATTAAGGTGAAAAGTAAGGTTGAGCTTAAATTTAATACCTTATGCACCACCTTCACTGGATAATGATCAAGGAGAGGGAGAAGCATGCTAGTGGACTAGACGTGTGTTGATCGGGCTCCGTGATATTTGTTTTTTTTGCGGGTTATTTCAGTTATTGAGAAATTATTTTTGCACTAGTGAATTACTTTAGTTGTGGACAGTATATGTTGTAAGTTTTATGCTAAAACAATCCTTATTAACCCGTAAAGTTGTGATTTTAAGTGTGGGATAACCTGTTCCACCACCGTCTGCAGGAGCCGGTTCAAGGTCGCACTGATAGCGGACTGTCATGGTGCCACCAAAGAACACTCGCAGCAACAGCAGCTCGGACGTCAGTGCTCTCACAGCGGATCAGAAGCTGGATTTATTGTTAAGCAGCATGGAAGAAATTAAACAGGACAATAAGGACCTTAGGAAGGACATGTCTGTTATGAGGGAAGAAATCAAACAGTTTAAACATGACATTAATGAAACGATCGACAATTGTTTTCAAGAAGTTAAGGACTGCAAAGTTGTCACTAAAAACAATACGACGAAGATTGCTGAACTAGAAACACGTATTGATGGTCTTACTACTGAGAACACAAGCCTTAAACGTCACGTTTCTGACTGAACTCGCGGCCGAGCAGTACTCGCGTCGTAATTGTCTCGAGATACGTGGCGTGCCCGAGGTTAAGAATGAAAATATAATGAACGTGGTTGGAAGTGTGGCTAGAGTGCTCGGTTTCGGACTGAAGGACAGCATGGTAGACACCGTTCATCGTTTGTCACAGACCCAAAATAATCCAAATAGAAGCATAATTGTCAAGTTCTGCCGACGCATCGACATGGAGGAGCTGCAAAGAAAAGCGAAGGTAGAGGAATGGATTCTCATCTGCAAACCTGGGGCTGGGATTCAACAGTGAGAGCAAGGTGTACGTCGGTCTGTCCCTCGCCAGAGGCACCAAGGAGCTGTGGTTCCAGACCCGCGTCGCCCAGAGAGACAAGAACTACAAGTTTGCATGGATATCCAACGCAGGCAAGATCTTCGTTCGAAAGGAGGAGGGAGCAAGAGCAGTTCTCATCAACGACAAATCTGACTTGGACCAGCTTAAGTAAACGTTATCATAACTTAAGGTATTTATTTAATAAATTTATTATAGCCTATTAATATGCATGTAGTTAAATGCCAGACCGTAACGGATTATTTGGTATATGTTTTTTACTGTTAATTTGTTGTTATATTTACACGTTTAATAGTTTATGGATTGTTAGATTTTTGTTAATAAATATATATTATAGCCTTATTTATATGCATGTACTTAGGCCAGACAGTAACGGATCAGATGGCATTTTTTTTCTAATTTTTGTTATGTCTGAATGTTTAAAAATGTATAGCCTGTTATAATTATGTTGATTTAAAACCTTAATTTATTAAACTATGAGCGAAATTAGTATGTACTACCAAAATATAAGAGGACTGCGGTCAAAAACTGTTAAATTCACGTTAGGCCTTTTAGAAAATGAGTATGATATTATAGTGCTAACAGAAACTTGGCTGAATAGCTCAATAAACAACTCCGAACTATTTTCAGATAATTATCTTGTTTACAGAAAAGATAGGGATGAGTTGAGGACAGGTAAAAGGAGAGGAGGGGGAGTTCTGATAGCTGTAAAGAACACCTGTGTAAATGTAAAACGGTTACACAACCTTGAAACTGAGGAGGATAATATTTGGATAAGGATTCATTTGTCCAATAACAATACTATTGTCTTGTCAGTAGCTTATTTTGCGCCAAATTCTCAACTAAATTTATACAAACAGTATTTTGAAAAATTAGATTTGTTTCAATTTAAAAAAGAGCACCTAATAATAGTGGGTGATTTCAATCTGCATGTTAATGGCATTGAACATGACCTCTCTAAAGGAAATGAAATATGTAAGCAACTTATGTTTTTAACAGATTATATGGTTTGACACTAAAAAACAATGTTTTAAATGAGATGGGAAGGACATTAGATTTAGTACTATCTGATATAGACGATTTATGTGTTGTCAAGGAAAATGAACCTGTTTGTTCAAGAGGATAGTCATCATCCTGCCTTAGTTATAAAAAATGTTGGTCTTCGTTTTAAAGAAAATATTAGCTTGATGAAGAACAGTAATGAGATTATTTATAATTTTGTAAAGGCTGATTTTTACGCTCTTTATAATGAATTCAAGAATATAGATTGGAGTAATTTATTTTTAATAGATGATCTGAATAAGGCTATAGAGTTTTTTTACGATAAATTATACAATGCTTTGAATTGGCATGTTCCACACAAACAAGCATTTAAGTGTAAATATCCTCCCTGGTTTACTTTGGAATTGCGAAAAATGATTAAATATAAGGAAAAAATTAGGTGACGTTTTAAGAAATGTCAAATGCCTTGTGTGTTAACCAGATATAAAGAAGTAAGAGCTGAGGTAAAACGAAAAATAAAAGTTGATTTTGATGCTTACGTTCAGGTTGTAGAAATTAGTATTTGCAACAATCCAAAAATATTCTGGGGCGCTATTAAAAAGTTAAGAGGTGCTGATAAGATACCAGCAACAATGCACCTTGATGATAAGGAAGTGGAAGGGGGCGCCAAGATAGCAGAGGCTATGGCTGAGTATTTTGGTTCTGTTTACGATCGCGATAACAATCTTAAACACGACCAGCTGTGCCAGGAGCAGGAGGCCGTCCGGTCTCCCGTCATGGACAATGTTACAACTTTAAGTTCGCATGATATTACCGTAACTGAAATAATAAATGCATTTCAAAAATTACGACCCAAACGTTCGCTGGGTCCTGACGGAATTCCACCATATATATTTAAGGCATGCTCCGAGTTATTTATTACACCTTTACATTATTTATTTAACATGTCAATAAAAAGCTGTTGTTTTCCAAAACAATGGAAACTTGCCAAAGTTATTCCTATTCCGAAAAAAGGTGATAAGCAAGATATAAAAACTATAGACCTATTACACTTCTATCGCCACCTGCGAAGGTGTTTGAAACTATTTTACATAAAAAATTGTTTTCTCATGTAAAACCATATATCAGTCCACAACAGCATGGGTTTTTTCCTGGTCGGTCAATTAATTCAAACTTATTAAATTTTTTGCAATATTGCTCTGCGGCTCTTGATAGCAATGTACAAGTGGACGTTGTTTACACGGACTTTGCTAAGGCATTTGACAAGACAACAATTATAGCATTGTTAAAAATATTACATTATTTTGGATTGTCGGATGAATACGTAAAGTAGTTTTGTTCATATTTATTTCAAAGATAACAATTTGTCAGCTACGAGGGTTTCTCCTCTACCGAGTATTTTGCTTATTCGGGGGTCCCTCAAGGCTCAAACCTGGGGCCCTTGTTATTCACACTATTCATTAATAGAATTATACAATGTATAATATATTGTTATATACTGTTATATGCAGATGACATAACACTTTTCAAACGCATTACCTGTATTGAAGATTGCTTGAGATTGCAAGAAGACCTTGATGCACTTGTGGCGTGGAGCGAAAGTAATCTTAAATTCAATATAAATAAATGTGCCGTTATGTCATATACGCGCAAATCGGAGGAGAACACGATCTTATATGATTATACGATGAATGGTATAGTGTTACAGAGGACATCAGTTTTTAAAGATCTTGGAATTTTATTTGATACTAAATTGACTTTTTCTGAGCATGTATTAGCAGTGTGCAAATCAGCATTTGGGCTACTGGGGCTCATTCGCAGGTCGGGTAATTTTTTAAGAAACACCAAATCGCTCAAAATGCTTTATTATTCACTAGTAAGATCCAAGCTTAAATATGGCGCAGTAGTTTGGTCTCCGCATTTTGTGTACCTTATAGATACAATTTAAAGTATACAGAGGAAGTTTTTACGTTTTCTATATTATAAAGAGTTTGGTAATTACAATTACGTAATATCTTATTCAGAATTGTTAAACCTTTTTGAGTTACCAAGTCTCACTAAAAGGCGAAGAATACAAAACTTGTTGTACCTGCATAAATTGGTTAACGGGGTTATTGATAACCAACAACTGTTATCAGAGATTAATTTTGCAGTGCCCCGGCGTAACTCTCGTAGCTGCCTCTTGTTCAGCCCTCATTTTACCAACACAAACCTCGGGTATAACTCACCGATTAACACCATGTTAAGAACGTACAATATTTATTCATCGAACGTAGATATTTTTCATATTGAAAAGCTTTAAAAAAAATACTGCTTGTTGATGTGGACAGTTGACTAACTTACCTTCTTTATGAACTATGTATGTCACATCTGCATATTTAAAATATATATATTTATTATGATTTACAAACCTGGCTTAGCAATTATGGTTTGAGTAATTTATTTAGATGATGTATAAAAATTATGTGTTCCTTATGTTAACTATTTTTGCATGTGTTTGTTGCTTTTTAAATAGCCTATAAGCCAAATAGGAATCTGATCTCATTGAAAATGGACTTTATATACATTTCGCTGCTGTTGTTGTTCATTGTTAAGATTTATTGAGTAGCATACTGTAACTTGATTTATATTGTAATGCTGCATTGTAATTGGCATGAGCTGTTATGTAGCATGTAATAAATAAATAAATAAATAATTCTGCAATACGAAAGGGAGAACTGGAAATATATACAGATCTTGTTAGGTAACTCTATTTAAATTGCTATTTTTATTTAACATATTATATGATAGTCCATTATGGGGAGAGTTCTAGGGGAGGTTGATGTTTTACTAATAAGCAAGAACTGTTTATTTACTCTTTAAAAAAACAAGGAAATTTGATTGTGGTTCATTTTATTGCTTACGTCAACATTTTAAAGTTACCTTAAATTGCTAATGATTTTTAGTGTGTAGCCTTAGTAATTGGTTTGTTTTGGATCGTTAATTTTAACACTATTGAAGACCTATTCGTAATTATCATTGTATACTGATTAGATAGTAAAGTTTTCAAATTACTGCTTATACGGGTACTTCAGAGTGAACTATATTTCCAGTCAACCAGACAAATTGTAGTAGTTAAAAGGAGGTTAATTAGCACGCTACGTACCTTCATTACCGTTAGTGAGACTTATGGTGATGAGATCCACCCTACAACTAAACCAAGCACTACTGAGATTGTGGAACATTACACCAACTCAGGAGGGGAAAGATAAAAAAGCCGAAAAGATTTTGGTAATTTTCAAAGATAATTAAAAAAATAAATAAATAAAACATTAAAAAGAACAAATTACACTGCGAAACAGTAAATGGAGATACTGTTGGTCGCAAGAAATTATAAATAAAACCTAATTGAAATTTCTCCTCAAGGCTAAAAAAAAAAAAAAAAAAAAAAAAAAAAAAAAAAAAAAAAAAAAAAAAAACTAAACAGGTTTAACAATAATACTAAATTCTCTGCACTATAAAAAACGAACTGTATGTCATGTTGGGTATTACCAAAAGGGAACACTCAATAGATATAAATAAATGACTCGTAAAAATACCAAGTCTTAAACAATTAATTATTTAGTTTAAAATTTTTATAACGAACAAGGGTAAAAATATAAAATGTAAAAGCTAACAATATAACAATGCAATCTTATAATTTAATTTATTAAGTGGCAGCTAAATGATCGGATTCTCGAAGAAAAAATTAGAAGATAGCCATTTTTTTCAAAAATGTGTAAATAATATTTTTAAAATTTTGTAACGCCCCTCCCCATCGTCCCAGTTTCCACAATGACGCCAAAATATAATGGCACAGAAAATGCTCCACCGGAAGACACAGATGAACAATAAAAGGACCGGTTAGGTAGCCTAAAAATGACCAGTTAAATTCAGTTCAAATCTCAGTTTGAAGATATGTGCGCAGTGATGAGGGCGGAATACAGTGGCTGGCCCATTCCGAAGATTCGCCGCTGTGACTCATAAACTCTTCAATTTCTCTTTGTAACTTATCTACACGGTCCGCCTCCCAACTGGATCAGAGAGGTGGTAAGCCTTTCTTTTAGCTGTGAGAGAGTAGGTAAATTATGATACTAATAATCAACATTATTTTGTTATTGTCTTTGAACCACAACAATAAACGTCTGTTAATAAAACAAACACTAATAGTGACACACAGAATGGAACAAGCTAAAGATTGGAATTTAATTTTTATAAATTGAATACACTTTTTATTTATGTCAGAGGTTATAAAACTAAGTGCAAGGAAAATACCTTGCATTTTGTTACTTGAGAGCAGTTGCTTATAATTCTAGCTAAAATAATTAGAATAAAGCTTTTTAAATTGTTCGTTAGGAAATTAATTGTTTTATTAACTTTTTTAACGTTATACATTTTTTATAACGTTACAAAAGTATAACGTTTTAGAATGTTTATATAGGCCCTACCTTATGTACCTCGGTTTGAAGTTTTCTTAAGTTTAAAACTTAACAGATATTTTTAATATGACAAGGGATATTTTAAATTCTCTATTAATTTACGTAACAAGTTCATGACAGTTCATTAAGGAAATTAAGTATGTTAAATAGAGCACAATGAAATACATTACGAAAATTAATGCTGCCTGATGAAACTTCTGACTCTGTTAATAAGTAAAACACCATGAGTGGGTTTGGTATAGGGACACCTAAGAAATAAAGTGAAATATTTCCGTGAACAGCTCGTCACACCACGTAGACAAACCCGTTCAGGATCCCACGACTGTAGACTGCGGTGTTCAGCGTGAGCCACCCCTCAACACATCAGAGGATGCCACGCCCTCCGTTACAGACTCGGGTGTGCACTGTACTCTACCAGAGCAGCCCACTCAGTCTTCAGCTGAAGATCCTGAGCTTCTGGGCCGTCTCAGAACCTCTATAGAAGTCCTTGAGGTAGAAAATCTGTTCCTGAAGCTGCAGCTAAATAATTGCTCGTGCGAGGAACCTAGTGAGTAGATAGAAAAGCCTTCAAAGTCGCACTTTGAAGGCAACCATGTTAAACGCCCATAAGGAAAAAACGTTGTGCTCCGGCAGGTCAGCCGCCTGCCTTCAAAGTGGCACATCGAAGGCAAGCATGTTATTCTCCCATAAGGAAAAAACGTCGGCCACCTTCATGATTATCATCGTCTCAGTGCCAAGGCCCGCCAACGACATTCACTGCAGTCTGGACCCTGACATTTGGTGCAATATCAGTTGGCCCGTTAACCGGCCGCAGCGTGCAAGACCGGTTCCTGGTGCCGACATCCTTATCGGCTATACACATTAGCAACGAAACCGCGTGCACTCAACTTGATGTTTGCTGTCCGCTCAAATGTTGAGCTTCAGCGCTTGCCACCTACAGGAGGTATGCGTTACCCTTGAGTATTGGGACCCCCCAGCTTGGATACAAGAGAAAATACACCAGGAAATTACAGAAAAAACATTTATTTACGTGTACACATCAGTTGGACCTGAGGGCTAATTCAGCCCTCAGCCAAATAAATTTTAAGGTGTACAGAGTTCCCATGGAACCCCGTACACCTTAACTTGTAGGCTTTGGGCGCGTTTATAGCCCCCACCTCCCCCTCGTCCAAAGAGGAAAACCTCTTCGGCAAGAAGGCCATCTTCCTCCCTTCTTCCGTATCTACTTCCACCACCACAGCCCGCCCATACCGGGTCTCCATGGACCGGGCCGCCAGGATATAATATCCCTCCGGCCGAGTCAAGGACTTCAGGTCCACCCGGGGAACGGAGGGTGCTTGCACAAGTTGATTTAGCTTTAGGCTGAGACTCATTCTGTAACAGAAAGCACACACAATTAGTACCCGCAAAAAAAATCTGCCTACAACTAAAAGTGCATCATGTCCACGTTTGGTTATGGTAAACGATTTTCTTAACCCGGTGCCAAATACTGTATGCATTTCCCCATCCAGAAGCCCATGTCGTGTAAGACGCAGTCAAAACCATCTTTCAAGAACACGGGAAAATATAAGATTGTATCAGTTAGTCGATCACGTACATCCCACCTAGCTGCCAACGCGCCTAGCTACAATTAAAACTGGACACTTTTGGTTAAACGACTTAGGGAAATATTGTATGAATCCCTCTATATGGCCATAGAACAAAGACTTAAAACATATAAAACCATCCATCAAGGACACGGGGGTAAAATTAAGAATATGAATCTGTTAAGTACATGACAACACAGAGATACAAGCAAATCACTTAAAGTGTTGTTTGTTTATAGCTGCATAAATTCTCCGACCGGTGATTAACATCGAGGCAGAGGACGGAGGTTCCCCGGACAGTCCTCCATTTTGTGATTGTCCCTCCCCACCACTCCCCCCACAACCAAACAACTCCTGTCAACACCGCCCGCCCATTCAGTACCGGCCCGGCGGGCTAGACGCCTCGTCTTTCAACAGATAAACTCACAAAAACCCAACCTGTTTCTTACGCATTACCAAAACCATCCGCTATAAACAGTGCAGTACGTTTTTCACAACGGACTATCAAGACGCAGTTATAAACAACAATACTCAAGCCACAATTAAGTTATACTACTAAATCTAATATTAACACTACCACGACTAGCAGCAACAGAGCATACTATCCCTTGCTAAGCTGCTACTAAACTTAAATATATCAAGAAAGTTAAGCAATTGTTCTAAATAGCATACCAATACTTAAGCTACAATCCTACTACATTTATTCTAACACACTAAGACGATATGGAGATTTGGTGTTTCAGCAGCAAAACAATTTAAAGTTTGAAATTGTACGACAAATAAAAAGGTAGTGCATACAAGTAAGCTACATTTTGTCAGAATTATTCCCTTGTAAAAAAAACAAACGTGAACAATGTCACATTAGCTGGTCGCCACAAGCAACAACATCACAGATCCTTCCTGCTGCCGACATAAAGAAAACCGATCAAGCAACATCATATATAGCCTGTATCCTACTTGCCAAACTAACAAATCTATTCTAAACAATGCCCACTCTTTCTCCACAGATACCTGTTAAGCTACCACAAGACCATAAAAACAAACAATAAAGTACATGCTACCAAACTGTGGCAAGTAAACAAACCACCCAATATAATTTAAGCTAGTTATAAAAATAAAAACAGCAAACACAGCAGTTAGTACAGCAACATTGCAAAACTAACAAGACTATTTTAAACAACACACACTCTTCTCACTACAGATCTATGTGAATTTAAGCTAATACCAATTAAAGCATAGAAACCAGCAAACATATTGCTTAAACAAGCCTATTTTAGGCAACACACACTCTTCTCACAACAAATCTATGTTAATTCAAGCCAATACTAATTAAAGCATAGAAACCAGCAAACATACCGCTTAATATAAACAAGCCTATTTTAAACAACACACACTCTTATCACTACAGATCTATGTTAATTTAAGCTAATACCAATTAAAGCATAGAAACCAGCAAACATATTGCTTAATGTAAACAAGCATACTTTAAGCAACACACACTCTTATCACTACAGATCTACGTTAATTTAAGCTATTAAGCATAGAAACCAGCAAACATACCGCTTAATATAAACAAGCATACTTTAAGCAACACACACTCTTCTCACTACAGATCTAAGTTAATTTAAGCTACTACTAAACAAAACTTTAAAAAAAACATAGAAACCCGCAAACATACTGCAAGGTAGTTACAATTTATAGCTCAAACATATATAGTACTGCTTTACAAAGTTGAGTGCCTGCCTAGGTAACACTACATAACAGCCAATAGTCACTGAGGACAACAATATTCACTCTAAACCACTGCAGCAACTGTACAAGCAAATAGGATCTAAAACAACAGTAGGCCACCACACAGCAGAACATAATGACAAGAATAAACTAAATCACAGCCTCCGGTAGGGGATCTAAAACAACAGTAGGCCACCACACAGCAGAACAACAATAAATCACAGCCTCCGGCGGCATGTCTGGACCCGTACAACCTGTACAGGGAAAAATAGCAATAACAACACCTAAAGCTAACACTTACTTTCTGGCGAGAGTAGGTGAGAGACTTCCAGTGAGTAGAAGCAGACTGTGCTCGCCACATGGGCTACTCCCGGTATATATACGATTCGCCAAGGATGTTCCGGGAAAGTACGCACTCTACAGAGTGAGCAACAATTTTACAAGTCCCAAGGTGGCCGACGCCCCTTCCAAATCATATAAAAGCGGGCTTAGGCAGCCGACAGAATCACAGTCTCCCAGCAACATGGCTCCTCCTCAGTACTTGCTATGTTCCACCTGCCAGGAAGCCTTTTTCCTGACGGAAGAGGCCCGGGCTAGACACGGGCTATTGTGCGCTGCCATCAAGATGTTGTCCTCAGCTGCCCAGCTTGGACAATCAGCCGTCTATCATCCTCAGCCGGTGGAAGCACCACCTCATCACTCAGCTGTCTATCATCCTGCATCCCAGCTGGCTCATCTTTCATCTGCTGTCCATCATCCTCAGCTGGATCATTACGCTGTCCATCAACCCCAGCCAGCTCATCACTCTGTCACTTCTGCTGCTGCTGCTGAAAAGCCGCCAGCCCGTAAAAGAACTTCAAATAAAGACCGCATCCCCAAAAAGCAGAAGATGACTGCTTCTCCAAAGGCCACGCCCTCTGCCATTGCTGAAGTGGTTGCATCAACCAGCCGACCACCAATCACCTGGAAGGTGAAAAAAGGCCTGTCTAGTGCCAGGGATTACGTTCTCAGCAATCCCAACGGCTACTACAGAGACCTGACAAGCTTCTTGCACGCCGCCATCCCACTACTACAGCAATTCCTGCAGGAAGAAACAACGGCTAGAGGTTCATCACTCAAGTACAATCTTGTACTTGAGGCACTCTACGACCACCCTGAAGGACTGCAAGACCTCTTCAACTTTAAGACCACCAACAAGACGATTCACTCGACGGACGGACTTCACGACACGCTGGAAGGAGACTACGAGAAACTGCTACGGGAATCCAGCGAGGCAGAACTCAAAGGAAGCGGATGGTCTCTCGTGGCTCCTACAACGCTCACCTTACATGTAAGTCTTTTTAGTCATGTAAAACCTCCTGGGCACTATACAGACTTACCAAACAAGATTAAGAGAAAGAAAGCTACTATTAATGTACACAATACAGACAACAAGTGTTTTCTCTACTGTTTGCTTGCCAAAAAACTCCCCCAGAACTTAGATTATGATAGAGTTAAATTAGACGAAAACTCGTTTGCCGACATACAAAACCACTATAACCTTGACGGAATACACTTTCCTTTGCCACCTTCAAAACTAAAAGTGTTCGAAAGCCGCAATCCAGGATGTTCTGTGAATGTCTTTGAGATAGAGTCAGATTCCCTGATAGCTCCCTACAGAATCACTGAACGGGAACTGGACGATCACACTGATCTCCTGTGGATCAAAGACGATCACAATTCCCACTACGTGCTTATCACGGATTTCCCCAAACTAGTCAGACCACAAATTGCAAAGGGGCCCAACAAGATCGAAATTTGCAAGCGCTGTTTTACATTCAAAGAGACGCGTAGGTGTCGACCTGACAGCAAAACCTGGTTGGCAGAGCACACGATGTTTTGCGGCAAACATCGTCCCTGCAATGTGATTTTGCCTAAAGAAGGTGAGGACAACCTGTTAGCGTTTGTAAATTACGAAACACAGGTCCCTGTTCCAATTATCGTGACAGCCGATTTTGAGGCCACCCTGCGTCCAACTGTCAGCACCGACCGCTCCTACCAAACACACGAGCCTAACAGTTTTTGCTCGCTTGTCAAGTTCACCTTGCCTGCCGCATTGTTGCAAGAGGCTGGCATATCCACTGTTCCACATCTACAGCGTTCGGAAAACGCTGGCCGAGACTTTCTACTACACATGAGAGACTTGGCTCAGCGTGTGGAAACACTGTACACCCGCAATGTACCAGTAGGACAGCTGACAGACGAGGAGACTGAACGCCACAGGACGACCACAAACTGTGACCTTTGTGAACGTTTTTTTAACGAAACCACCGAAGAGTACGGGGACAAAACACTTGACCACTGTCACATCACGAGCGCCTACAGACACACACTATGCAACCGATGTAACCTGCGATGTCAGTTACCAAACTTTATACCAGTTTATTTTCACAACTTCAGTTCATACGACCAAGCGTTTGTCATTAAAAACTGAAGCTGTCTAAAAGGCTGTGAAATAAAGGTTCTACCCTCGAACAGTGAAAAATATATTTCAGTGTCTGTCCGTGTCGGCAGAATTTGGTTAAGATTTCTGGACTCGTACCGGTTAATGGCTGAAAGCCTAGCCAACCTGGCATCCGGTCTGACAGAGGTGGAGCTGGTGGAAAGTGCCAAACTGGTGCTGACCGACCTCACCCACCTTATCAAACACAAAGGCGTGTATCCTTATGACTACGTCACATCGCCGGCAGTGTTTGATGAACCTCAGCTACCCGCCCGTGAGAGTTTTTACAACAGACTCAACGATGAACACATAAGTGATTCGGATTACGAAAAGGCGTTAGAAGTGTGGAATAGCCTACAGATGACAAACTTTGGTGACTATCACGACTTTTATCTTAGACTCGACGTTTGTTTACTGATGGACGCTCTCTTATCCTTCCGTCACACATGTCTGAACGCCTACAAAATCAACTGTTGTCACCATTACACAGCTCCAGGACTGGCGTTCAGCGCCATGCTCCGCATGACAAAAATTTCACTGGAGCTGATAACAGACACTGACCAGATGCTGATGATCGAGTCTGCCATTAGAGGAGGCTTGGTTCAGTGCAATCTGAGATATGCCAAAGCCAATAATCCTTTGTTGGAGCAGCAGAGTGATTACAGTCCTAACGAGCCGTCTAGCCACCTACTGTACCTAGACTGTGTAAACCTCTATGGCCATTCCCTTGGACAGTACCTACCATACGGGGACTTTAAGTGGACAGAGTCGGTTTCCGACTGGTCCTCCTTGCCTGTTGACTCACCGTATGGACTTATAATGGACTGTGACGTGGTGGTACCCGAATGTCTACATGACAAGTTAAAAGATCTGCCTTTGATGCCAGAAATGATGACTCCACAAGGTGGGAAAAGTAAAAAGCTTTTGGCTACACTTTACGACAAAAAGCGGTATGTTGCTCACTACACAGTGTTTCAACAGGCCGTAAAGCTTGGTCTAAAAGTGACTAAAGTTCATCGTGCACTACGCTTTTCCCAATCCGCGTGGATGAAAAGATTTATTGAATTCAATGCTGTCCAAAGGGCGGCGGCGAGTAGTTCGTTCGCAAAAGCGTTCTACAAGCTGATGAACAACGCTTGCTACGGAAAGACAATGGAAAATGTCCGCAACAAAGTGGACATCCGCATTGTCACTACGGACAAGCAGCTTCAAAAGCTTGTACGCCAGACCCGCTTTGTAGAACGTAAGATAATATCTGAGGGTGTTGTGGCTGTACAAATGAGGAGAACAAACGTGAAAATGAACAAACCCATTTACGTGGGTATGACAGTTTTAGACCTATCCAAAGTACATATGTACAACTTCCATTATTCTGTAATGCAGGAACACTTCAAAGCTCCTGACAGTGAGCTAGAGTTGGCCTATATGGACACGGATGGTCTACTCTATCATTTGACCACGCCACAGGACCTGTTCCTTGTTCTAAAACAGCCGTCTTTGTCTCAACACTTGGACAGATCAGTCTACCATGACGGTCATCCTTTGAAAGACGATACGAACAAAGGAAAGGTTGGTACTTTTAAGGATGAATGTAAAGGCCGAGTAATGTTTGAATTTGTAGGGCTAAGACCTAAGATGTATGCATACCGGTTTAGCTCTACAGATAAAACTGAAAAGCTAAAAGCTAAAGGCATCAAAGGTAGCTATGTGGAGAGAAACCTTCGTTTTTGCCACTATATGAAAACACTTTTCTCAGAGGAATCTTGTGAAAAGGCTAGCTTCAATGTAATCAGAAGCAAGTCTGCACGCATAGTTTCCACGACAATGGTGAAAAATTCATTGTCAGCCGAGGACGACAAACGAGTTATTTTGGATTGCGGAATACGGACCCTGCCCTACGGTCACTACAAACTTGGTGTGGAGGACACCTCTGCTGACAGTAACGATGATTAGACAGCCACAAACACTGTATGACTTGGCACTGACCAAGACTTGTAATGTTTTTGACACAACTCAAGACGTACCACCAGAGTTTGACCAATTACCAACCTCCATACAACGCCACTTGAGACAACAACTTAAAAAAAATGGATGCGGGAAACTGAACTGCCTGATGACCCGTACACTTACGAGTACCGCTACCATGAATTGACTTTACTGGACAAAGACGAGTTCATAATGATCACTAATCATCCACGTAACCTTTATCCTGCATACTGGCCAAGACTGTTGTACGATGACTACGTGGCAGGTGAACGTAACAGTGCACACATTTACTTTAACTACTATGAATTTACAATTGGACAGAGCGAGACACCACCGTTATTGTTGTGCCGTGACTGCTTCTTAGCAACCAGTTTACCCAGCGACGGCGGACACTGGACTAACGTTGACTGTCAGACCCACTGGAATGACTTGAACTGGACGTTTCACTATGTGAACAGACACCTTGTAACAAGCAAGCCCAGGAGGTTGAACAAAATTCTACGGTCAAGCGACAGCTGGTGTGACAGATGTATCTTGACGCCACTGTTTGACATACAGGACTATGACGGTTGTAGCACTCAGACTCACATGCATGATCTTGACGATACTGACGAAGACAATGACCATGGCAGTGAAACTGATGAGTTCGTAAGGACTTTATTATGGGACGCCTACGTACACTAACTGGTGACTCACTACGACAATTATTATTGTATCTCCTTTGTATAGCTTTAGTTAAACCATTTTTTTTATTTTTCGTACATATTATTGCATTCATATCTTTGTACCATTCATCGTTAGATTAAACCAATTTTTTTCTGAGCTACCATGGCATCTTTAACTATGTTAAATATATTTAGTCGTTACTGAAAATCAGAAAATAGCTATTTGTATTAAAAAAAGGAATATTCAATCATTATTGAAAATCTTTGACCACACGTATTTAATGTATTCTTAACCATATTCTCCATTTACATTCTCTATTAAACTCTAAACTTGTCCAATTAATCTCTGTAAATACGACTTTATTTCATCTCAAATGTTAAACTTAGATGTTACGTAAATATCAGTTTAATGTCATCCCATGGCATCTTTACCTACGTTAAATATATTTAGTCGTTACTGAAAATCAGAAAATAGCTATTTGTATTAAAAAAAAAGGAATAATCAACCATTATTGAAAATCTTTCACCCCATGTATTTAATGTATTCTTAAACATATTCTCCATTTACATTCTCCATTTACATTCTCTATTAAACTCTAAATTTGTCCAATTAATCTCTGTAAATACGACTTTATTTCATCTCAAATGTTAAACTTAGATGTTACATAAATATCAGTTTAATGTCAATCCATTGCATCTTTACCTATGTTACATTATATTTGGTCGTCACTGAAAACCAGCAAGTAACTATTTGTATTAAAAAAGGAATATTCAGTCATTATTGAAAATCTTTGACCACATGTATTTAATGTATTCTTAACCATATTCTCCATTTACATTCTCCATTTACATTCTCTATTAAACTCTAAACTTGTCCAATTAATCTCTGTAAATATGACTTTATTTCTTCTCAAATGTTAAACTTAGATGTTACATAAATATCAGTTTAATGTCAATCCATTGCATCTTTAACTATGTTAAATATATTTAGTCGTTACTGGAAATCAGAAAAAAGCTATTTGTATTAAAAAGGAATATTCAATCATTATTGAAAATCTTTGACCACACGTATTTAAGGTATTCTTAAACATATTCTCCATTCAGATTCCCTGTTAAACTCCAAACTTGTCTAAATAATCTCTGAAAACGTGACTTTATTTATCAACTTGAATGTTAAACTTAGATGTTATTGTTATGTATCAATAATTATCAGTATTAACTTTTCTGCTCTACCAATTGTAAATAAACATTTACTGTACACTTACCTTGCAAATAAATTCTTGCTTTGTTCCAAAATCTTCTTTTTTCTTTAATCAACCTTACTACACGATGAAGGGTATATGCAAACAAACAATAAGACAAAGTTTAAGAATAAGTTATTTTATTGTACAAAGTAAAGTAATTAGTTGTTACAGTATTTTAGATTGTTAAGTACAAAATCTATTAGGTTAGAAACACAATAGCGTCGCACCTCTGAATCTATCCACATCGATGTAGCAGTAGATGGTGACCAGTAGTTGTCATCGTAATCGTCTGAAACAGCAGCCGCTACTTTTAGACGTTTTTCGTCGAGATCTTGCAGGAATTTCGGCAGGTCGTTTGACACTTGTTGTATTACCTCAGGGCTTAGTGTACCACTTCCACCTCTGACATTAGGTAATGGCTTGTACCTACGGGTAAAGTAACGTCCATAGCGATGTACCAATTGTTGAACTATGGGCGACCATTCGGCTATGACTGAGCGATATGCTTCTATGCAGGGAAACATACGTTTGAGAGCCGACCATCCAGCGGAGGTAAACGGAATTGGCTGTGGATTGGCTGGCATCAAAGGCGTTGGAGGCTCAGTGATGGTTTGTCTAAAGTTGCGAACCACCAAACTCGTGTCCGTTGTGGCCGCCGGCTCCAGACATATGCCGTTCAAATAGAGTGGATAGAATCGTACACCTTCTTCAAAGAAGCGGTCTACTGTGTTCAGTACAGCACTACTGCGTAGTCCAATCAGGTCTTCAAAGGTCAGGTTGGCGTGTTGTTGCCCATTTACGAGGTAGATAGATGGATTGTAGTCTCCAGCGCACTCAAGACCGACCACTGCGAAAGCTTCTGCTGCTACCTTGTAGGCTTGACGTAAAAGTAGACGTGGTTCCCATGGTTTTAACTGCGGTGGCGGTGGTGGCGGGGTTTGATGCTTGTAGGTGTAGTAGTTCACTTGAGGAGGCAGTGGTGGTGCAGGTTGAGCATTGTCATCTGTAAGCGTTGCTAGTAACATTTCCACATCCATAACCGGTGATGACGATGATGGTAATTCAACTGCCTTACTTTTGCGACGTTGCTTCACTACTTTGTTTAAATCTTTGCGTGCTGCAGGCAGTGTGCGTGGTGTCTGATCCATGACTGACGCTAGATCCCCCCCACCTCATGGTGCTCTGCAGACTGTCAAGGCTGCCGACCAGACAACCTTGAGCTGCTGCAGACATGTTCCAGCAGGCTAACCACGCCCTAGATGACCTCACCAGACAGCCTTGGTATGAGCTGCTGCAGATATTCCTCTAAATCTATTTCTTGCGCTAAACGTCTTACAAGCTCACGTAAACGTACTTCTAACCAAAGTAACTGATCAGCCAAATCTGTTTTGCTAACGTAAATTTGTTCTACATAACCTAGTAATCTATCACCATCTTCAGCCCGTAACTCCCCCTCCTTTGGCCGCTTAAGCGGGTGGCCAAATTTGTCTATTAATGCTCGCATGAAAGTGACAATGGTCAGTGAGAGACAGTTATTTTATAGTTTGATCTTGTTTAAGAATCTCTTCTTCAAGCACTCTTCTTAAATTCAATTTTAAATTCTCGTTTCCAATCGCGTCTGTAATAGTCTTGACAAGTGTACGTAAACGCTGTTCTAACTGCACAAGTTTATCCGATAGTTCGCTACGACTTACGTACAGTTTTTCCAAGTAACCTCTGTCCACAGTCTGGGTACTGACTGTACGTACTCCACTTGGCTCCTTCCCCTCCTCCTCCTCCTCGTAAATAATAGACATTGAACGTCCAAACTTGTCGATCCGATAATGCTGTTTCATTGCAGAATATAGACTGATTATATTACTAGCCTACGTTGCATTATATCCAACTGCGGCTGTTCATACCAAGCCACTTAACGTACATTCTTTTTCCTTTTCTTTTGAGAATTTTTTCCACTAAATATGTGTCTGGATACTTGGTTTTCTGCAACTCTGCCTCGTAAAAAGCTCCTTTAATATCATCACCTTTTAAGTCGCGCAAATAGTAGACTGGAGGTTTAGTGGGTTTCACTCGATAAATGGTAAAGAGTTCTGTACTCCAAGATGGCGTGTATCCCTTATTAAACAGTGTCTTGTACTTTGATACTCTTACAACATCATTGATTTTGAACTTCATTTTATGGGGAACAGATCGAGGGTTTAGTTTATTTTTTAAGAGTTTTTCATGTTTTGCTGTCACGTCTTTAGGTCGCATTCCAGTAGACCTGTGGACTTTCGCGTTGTATAGTTTCAGGAGTCGTGGCAGTAGTGCTAGCCACTTGTAATTTCCCTGTAAGCTAAACTCCTTCCAAAGCCATGACTTTAAGGTTCTGTTAAAACGTTCCACTACAGATGCCTTCAAGTGTGTAAACGTGCTATATAGATTTATACTATGATCGTTCATCAAGTTGCGAAACTCTTTGTTGTAAAACTCTGTACCATTGTCACATTGTAAATTGGCTGGCACCCGAGGGTGACTTTGTTTCAAAACTGTTCGCATGGCGGCTGTTATGCTACTTCCTTTTTTGTCACGGACCGGTACTGCCCAAGCGTACTTAGACAATACATCAATCACAGTCAATATGTACTTGTTACCTTTGTTAAAGCGTGCATAAAGATCCATTTGACATAAGTCCGCCTGCCACAAATCATCAATACCCTTGACGTAAACTTTGCGTCTGGTAAAATGTTTTCTGGCCGGCTTGTGCAACTCGTTGATAATGCCTCTTCGAGCAACTTCCATTGTCTGACACTTTAAGTTATTCAATTATTCTATTTAAACGCAACAAGTTTACTATATGTTCAATTTCCTCATTATGAGCGGTGTGGCCGGCTTTTTGTGACATCATAAGTAGTCTAAGTCTGTTTACTAGTTTGTTAACATTAAACTGTGCAATACCTTTACCAAGTGAACCTTTTGCTTCCCCCTCCTCCTCCTCCTCCTCCTGTACTTTTTCCTCTGTCTTTTGACGCGTAGGAAATAGGACAGAGATTACAGACAGGTACTTTTTACCTTTATTGCGGTTTACTGGCTTTTCGGCAGAATACATTTGCCGATGCGCGTTTGTTAGCTTTAGGATTTCTCTGTATGCATTCAAATCGTCTACGTCAAGTAGATCCTTGTTTGGCTTTTGTTTAAACAACAGTTCCAACAAGCCGATTGTAGCTTTGTACTTACGGTTTCGCACAATGACTTGTAACTTTTCGAAAGCAATCTTGGAATTGCCAATTACAGTTCCTCCCCTACCATCTGCTCTTACACCGTACGTACTGTCGAGCTGGATACGTTCTTTTGGATCAGATAATTTTTTCAAGTATGCCCGTACAATAGGTATTACATCCACATCCGTCTGCGTCGATGTATCCATAGTTTTGTTTAAATCTTCCCCATCTTCTTCTTCTTCTTCTTCTTCTTCCTCTCTAATCTCTTTCTTTGCTTCCTTTTTTATCTCCTTTTTTACACTAAACGGTGGCGGTGGTGGTGGTGGGACGTTTTGTAATGCTTCCTGTACAGTTTTCTGTAGCGGCAGTACAATCGGCTTGGCCTTTTCTTCAAAATACCGTGTCATATCGTCAGTACTGAGCATCAGATCTTTATATTTCTTTCGTACCGCACTAGTCATTTTTATAAGTTCCTCCTTTACTTTTCGCTCTCGATTAAGTTCTTCGACACGTCTGTTCATTGTGCTAAAATGAGCCGTGCACGCGCTCTTAAGTCCTTTATATATCGCTAATGAACGTGTCTAAACCGCATCTGTAGCGACCATTATTCTTTTCACAGTCCTTGTTGATGGTGACAAATCCGTAGGGTGATTTGCGTTCCCAGCACTCTTTGCATAGTTCTTTAAACTGATCAAAGGTCATGTCACCATTTACATGGTCGCTGTACACGTGTTTCAAGTTCAGTTCATCCTGTTTGAACATCATAATAAGGTTTACATTGTCTCGCAATAAGTGTTTGGGTAGGCGTGCATACGTTTGAGTAAGGTAAAAAGAATCCGTGTTCATATGTCGACCCATGCTGAAGAAGCGTTTCATTTGCTCTTGACTTCCATCGCTAGCTACGTCATCAAATATTATTACAGAATTTGGGCGCGAAGTGTCAAGCACATCTTTACTGTCGCTGTATGTAAAGTAACCAATTTCCGGGATTAGTTTGAACATTTGTGTCAACAGTTGATATTTCGGCTGTTGTAATGATTTGCTATATACGTACAGGTTTGCAAACTTAAGGCCCAAAGGGTCAACAATTAGTCTGTACATTAAATTAGTCTTGCCACAGTTAGATGGTCCACATATGACGCAACGAATGCTTGCTGGCAACAGTGGTCCATGTTTGGAGGACCTGGTGGACTGCTTCTTTTTTAGTAAAGCGTCCAGCACATCGGTGTTTATGGTGAATGTAGTACTTTGCTTTTTGAATTTCATCGTTACACTGATTTGCAAAGATTGATGCAACTCCTATATAAAGAGCTAGTCGTGTGGAAGTTGTTTCATTATGAGAAAACCGCGCTACGGAGGCAGAGAGATGATTAATAGCATAATCGACAGGCTTCCTTTTGAACTGAATTTAAGCGGTTATAACTTTTGTGGTCCAGGCACAAGGCTCCAGGAGCGTTTAGCAAGAGGTGACCGAGGTATTAACCCACTAGACGAGGCGTGCAAAGAACACGACATCGCTTACAGTCGACACAAGGACTTGGAGTCACGACACAAGGCGGATCGCGTATTGGCAGATAAGGCTTGGAGCCGTTACAAGACGGGAGACGTACCGTTTGGGGAAAAGGCAGCAGCTTGGTTTGTAACGAACGCTATGAAGGCGAAAACAGCGATGGGTAGTGGTATAAGGAGAAGGAAACCGAAGAAGAAGGGCTTGACTTTTGGAAAGATAGTCAGCCACGCCAGGGCGGCCATACGTGGTTCTGGAATTGGTAGAAAGGACAACAGCAATAAGATGTTAAAACGTACAGCGCAGATAGCCTTGAACGCTATTGCGCGGCTAAAGAAGAAACATAGTGGTGGTGGCAACAACAACTTTAGGAGAATGAAAAAAGAACGTGTCTTGGCGTTGCCGAAAAGTGGAGGGGTTCTACCGTTACTGCCGATATTTGCTGGCCTTAGTGCTATTGGCAGTTTGGCAGGAGGTGCAGCTGGAGTGGCCAGGACCATTGCTGAAATTAAAGATGCTTCAAAAAGGCTGGCAGAGCATCAACGTCACAATGAGACTATGGAAGCGATTGCTTTACGACGAGGTAGAGGACTCTACTTACAACCATACCGAAAGGGTCTTGGTCTCCACATGACACCCTACTCAGCGGTGCGAAAAAACTATTAAAGTTGTTGCCCGACCGTGCGTTGTACGACAAGGATTTGACGTTCTACGCTCAGCTCTTTGCAATTCCTAATTTTAGAGGAGTTTTTATGCGGGATGCTTTGCCATTACGACCTTGGAAAAATGAGTCTACCATTGTGAATCTCGACAGCAGCAGTGGTGCTGGCACCCACTGGGTCTGTTTCAAGAAGAACGGTAATCGGGTGGATTACTTTGATAGTTACGGAGATCTGCAGCCTCTAGTAGAAGTGCAACGCTACCTAAAGGGCAACTTCATATCCTACAATCGTACTGGCTACCAGTCTGTACACACAGAGAGCACGATTTGTGGACACCTATGTTTAGCATTTTTACTGACCTAATAAATTGCTTATTAACCTATGTTTGCGAGTGTTTTACTCAGTCATGTCTCTGATGCTTACTTTCAGCGGAACAAAATCGGAGCTTGGGTCGGAATTTTTTCCACCCATACATTTGGATGACGACGTTTGGGAAGTGGGTCTACTTAGTCTTGAGACTTACAACTCAATACCTAATGTGGACAGTGCAAACAATCTACTTCACTATGGTGCCGATGGTGGTGTGCTTTCTATACCAGAGGGTACGTATAGTGTTGATCAGATTTCTGCCTATATACAGGCTGAACTGAGTAAGTTACCCAACAGACCTGTCGTACGAATAACCGTGAGCAACAGCACTCTCCAAACGAGCATCAAGTCCTCGGTTTTAGTGGACTTTACAAAGGAGAACTCGATTGGTGGGTTGCTGGGGCTTAAGAAAGAGGTTATTAAACCCGGTCAGGTAGCTACAAGTGGAATGGTGGACATCTTTCGGATCAACACGATTCGTGTTGAATGTAATATTGCCACCGGTTCTTATGTTAATGGAATGCCGGCCCTTGATATTTATCAATTCTTTCCCACCGTGCCGGCCGGCTATAAATTGGTAGAAACCCCGAGTCCAGTCATTTATGTACCTGTCACCGTGCATAATATTGACAACGTCACCCTACGGATTACCAATCAATACGGTAAATTGGTGAATTTTCGTGGAGAACGTATTATGATACGGCTGCATTTAAGGAAGCAGTAATGGGTTTCGTTTATTGGAGTAGGAAGCCAACCTATTTAATGGCGGCGCGCAAATATAAGTTTACTAGTGACAATCGATCTGTCAAACGATTAACACGTACGAATCGGAGATTCTTGCAATCCCTAGGATATACTACCATTACATAATGAACGATATGTTGGACATTATGCAGAGTGTGCCGTTTGATGATACGGTCACACATATGAAGTGGCATACTCATCTTCCCTACGCTTCAATGACTTTGAACAATAATGATGAAATACGTATACCAATACAGCAGCAGGATTTGTGTGTAATACCATCTCTCTCTTATCTATATGTTGAGGGTAAGCTACTTTTAAGCGATGGCAACACTACTGCCGCAACAAAGTTTGTCAATAACGCAATAGCTTTTCTCTTTGACGAGATGCGGTATGAATTGAACGGTGTAGAGATTGACAGGGTGAAGAATCCTGGTATTACTACTACACTAAAGGGGTATGCGTCACTGAGTGAATTGGAACTGAAGAGTACCGGATGTTGGGCCTCTACGTCTGCTAATCTGTTGTACAGACTTGATGAAGATAATGTTGACAAGAAGGGGAACTTTAGCTTTTGTATACCTCTTAACCGACTTTTTGGTTTTGCCGAAGATTACAGGAAGATTATGGTGAATGCACGCCATGAGCTGGTATTAATTAGGTCTTCTGGTGACAAGAATGCTGTTATGTGGATAAGGACTCACCAACTGCCACTGTGGAATCCATTAAAGTTAAGTTGGATAAGTTAAACTGGCGAATGCCTTACGTAACTTTAAGCGATAAGCAGCGTGTACAGCTGCTAAAGTATTTGAGTCGAGGTACTAGCATACCTGTGGAGTACAGGTCATGGAAATTGTATGAGTATCCGGCGCTGCCAAATACTTCACGGCAAACGTGGGCTGTAAAGACTGCTTCTCAACTGGAAAAACCAAGGTATGTGATCGTGGCTTTTCAAACGGGCCGAAGAAATGAAATGGAAAAGAATGCTGCTCACTTTGATCATTGTGATTTGACCAATTTAAAATTACATCTTAACTCAATCTCGTATCCGTATGATGATTTAAAACTAGATTTTGGAAACAATCATTACGCAGTTTTGTACGACATGTATACTCGTTTCCAAGAGAGTTATTATGGAACAATTACGCGCCCACTGTTGAGCAAAGAGATGTTTAAAAGAATCGCGCCTATTGTAGTGATCGATTGCTCTAAACAAAACGAGACCTTGAGATCCACACCTGTTGATATACGCATTGATTTTGAGGCGGCTAACCAGTTTTCTCAAAACACCTGCGCTTACTGTCTAATTATTCACGATAAATCGTTTACCTACGATCCCTCTACAAATCTTGTTCGCAAACTTGTTTAGGGGGCGTGGCTTAGTGCTATAAATTGGTGGGCTGAGGTTGCGCTACAGTCAGTGCAGCATCATGGTCAGGAAGGCAGTCATCGACTTTAGCGCATTTGCCGCCCAGGACGGTACGTCTATAATCAAGGAGCTCTCCATTATGGACGTTGACACAATGTGTGTTCAACACTGGATCTTTAGACCACCAAAAGAAAACACTCCTTCAGGCTGGAATGACACCGTGCGCCGTAACCGATGGCTCAGTAAGCACTATCACGGGCTGGATTTTGATGCTGGATTCACTGACTACAAGATGCTGGATGAAGCGCTGCAAAGCACTTGTGCTGACATAGAACTACTCTACACGTCGACTCTGGAAAAAGCAAAGGTACTGGGGCGACTGTTTGACAACCGGCGTGTTGTGTTCAGTTTGGAAGTATTGGGATGTCCACGTTTGCCAGAGAAACTAATCCCGACTGAGGAAGAAGAAGAAGAAGAAGACCCTCCGTGTCTTTGGCATAGCGTCTACGCTTCTGGATTTAACTGCACACAGACTAATGTTAGCAAAATGGCGTCTTGGTGTATGCAAAACTTGTCCAAGATCGACATGACTGAGGCGTCGGTGCGTGAAAAGACATTCACTGATTGGAAACATATAACACCAACTCCTCGACAGTTGGCCAAACATGGGTTTGTAAGGATTGCCGACACTGTGGACAGCACAAAGTGTGTTTACTGTGGAGTCATTTTATTTAGGTGGGAACCTTATGATGACATAGCTCATGATCATGAGTTCAACTCACCGTTCTGTAAGTACATTCAGTACAGGCGGCAAAAGTCGGAAAAGGAAGCGGAGGAAACCTTTTTGAAGCAGCCCAAACAAGTCTGCGATATTGAACTTGTCAAATTATGCAGTGCTTGACATTCTCTAATCTTCCAGTCACCGCAGTACATACTATATACGAAGAAGAAGACAGAACTTCCCCATGTATTGCTGCCGACCAAATCAGGTTTGAAGCTTGCATTGTGAAACTGACGTCACTCCTATCGGCAGTCATCGAACATAAATTATCACATGTTGCAAAATGTACAAAATCTGATCACAGCTCCTGTAACTTTTCAAAATAAATGTATACTACTTTATTCATCTTTTTCTTTCTTTATTCCATAACATGATTCCTACAGCAGCAGCAGCAGATGAACATATTGCGCTTCGGACCAACCATCACCACCTGCCAGTATACATGTACGCCTCAGCACCAGGACGCCTCGACGTCGCCTGCTCGTCCACGGCTACCAGTCAGCCCATATACCGTCTGTTTAGCATATCCTTAATCGCTTCGTAAAGGCGGCAGAGCTGCCGACGTTTTTTCCTTATGGGAGAATAACATGCTTGCCTTCGATGTGCCACTTTGAAGGCAGGCGGCCAACCTGCCAGAGCACAACGTTTTTTCCTTATGGGCGTTTAACATGGTTGCCTTCAAAGTGCGACTTTGAAGGCTTTTCTATCTACTCTAGTGATGAACAAGCATGAAAGGAAGTCAAAAACAAAAGAAAAAAGCTTCCGTTGAACGCCACCATAATATCAAATTCACAACCAATAAATAAGAACATCCCACATATTCGGAAATAAATAGCTTTCAACCAAACACCCAAAAGCTCCTAAGAAAATAAAAGTAATGGTAAAAAAATTCTAGAACCACCTCAAACATTCTCCACTAAAACATTGAACTTCCAGTGGATTTACATCTTGGGAGACAGCCATTCCCGACACCTTACCGGACTGGTGCAGCAACGAGAGGCTTTAAAACCCAAAGAGAGCGGTGTCTGTAAGCCAGCGGCCTGTAAGTAATCAAAAAAGTCTTTTTGGTAAGAATGATTCATTTTATAAATAAAGATAACCTGCTTTCTGAAGATCGATTTGATTTCAGTAAGGGTAAAACGACAATTGACGCTGTTGTGAGTCTAGTCGATTTGGTTGTGGAGGGACTAGAATGTCGAAAGTTCACATTAAGCGCGTTTCTCCACTTATCTAAAGCATTCGACAATGTTCATCATGCTAAACTGCTTGTCAAACTTGAACTTTATGGCATCTGAGGCATACATCTCCAATGTCTTAGATCTCATCTTAAATACAGACAACAATTCGTCCAAATTTTAAATAAATTTTCTGAAAGCTTCACTTAAAGTACGGAGTCCCTCAGGGTTCAATACTCCATCTGGTTCTCTTTTTGGTCTATGTAAATGATATTGGGTCATCACTACGGTACGGCAAACTTGTACAGTATGCTGATGAAACAACGCTTTGTTTTAACAACAAATCAAGAGTAAATCTGGAACAGCAAGCTTTTGTTGACACCAACTATTGAGTCCAGCATTTTAACAGCCTCTATCTGAAGAATATTTCAAAATCAAATGTCCTGACTTTCACGCTGCGATCAGGAGATCCAAGTAACGAGCCGGCCGCATGGCACCCTGCTGGTTGTATTTATCTGTTCCAAATACGTTGAAAAATTCCTCGATAGGGATTTTTTTACTTATAATGTTCATATAGATCAAATTTGTTCAAAACTTTCTTCATGAATTTTTATTTTTAGGTCATTAGCATAATATTACCCTACTCAGGTTCTGATATCGGCGGATTACGACTTAATCTACCCTTACCTTACCTATGGTTTGGTATTGTGGGTTGCCAGCTCAAACGTCAGTTTTTATAGCTTTCAAATTTCAAAAGCATGCGATTCACTTAACCGCGTGGTTGAAGTTCAGAAAATCTTGCAAGGGAGCATTCAAGGATTTCAAACTCTTGACCCTGCCAACTCTCTAAATTTTAGAGACAACCTTATTCTGTATGTCTAAATGTGCTATCAAATAGTGGTCGAAAAATTCACACATATGGCACACGAGGCAGGAATACCTACCGAACTGGGAGACACAAGACGGAGCTTACAAGCACTTGCCCTCACAAGCAGGGGTTCGTTTTATCAATAAGTTGCCCAATTCAATTAAAAGTGCCCCGACACCCAAGGCGTTAAAAACTCGTGTGAAACGCTTCTCAGCGTCCCAATCATTTTGCTATATTTCATTTCATTTCCTTTATTAGTGCAGGAGACAATTAACATTGTATTGCTCAAGTCATAAGCTATTATATCTAAATGTAGGCATTCATTTCTAAGAGCCTTTCAAACTTACAATTGATCACCCACTCACTCTCACAATCATCCGACGCCAATTTTCAACCACTTCCAGCGCAGGGGTTAGTCCTTCAATTGGTCTCCCATTCCCTTCCAGAAACTCGCCCACGCTGGAAAATGTACTAGACGCTAGAACGCGTTTAAGGCGAGTTTTAAACCCCTTAGGTGTTCTGGAATTCTTAATTGACAGTGGCAATCTGTTGATTAGGCGAGTACCTGCTTGTGAGGGCAAGTGTTCGTAAACTACCGTTCTGTGTCTCCCAGTCCGGTAATTTTCTCTGCCTCTTGTCTTGTACCCGTGTACGTCATGGTTAAGACACGTTTCGACCAACAAAAAATGGCAGTTTCTAAAATGTAAAGGTTAGGCAGAGTCAACAGTTGCGAATTTTTAAAAGTAGCCCTGCACAGCTCTCTGCTGCTTAATTTTGCGATAGTTCGGATCACCTTTTTTTTATTTAAACACTCTTAAAAATTAATGTTTGCACTGCCTCCCCTCAAAACCACTCCATAGGAAAGATGTGAATAAACCAGAACATAATACGACGTAATCAGTACCTGACTTGGGCAGTATTTGGCCAAAGATCTTAAAACAAATATCCCCGAGGACATTTTGGCGCAAACATAGTTAATATGACGGGACCATGTCAAATCTCGATCGAGGTATATTCCAAGGAACTTTGAGGATCTGCCTTCCTCTAGAATGGGGTCTGCCACTATGACGTAGGTCCCCCCTCTGACTCTGTAGAGTGAAATGAAAAATTTAGAACATTCGATTTTGATAGGTTTGTTTGAATATTGAGTCTGTTAAATTGCGCGACCGCAGTTGTTTACGTCAACAAAAGTGTTTGCCTCCAAATTTAGTTTTGAGCTTTCTTTAAAACAGAGAGTTGTGCCATCAGCGTACTGCACCATTTTTTCGTAGAGAAGTGATGAACCTATGTCATTGACATAAACCAGTAAGAGAATAGGACTGAAAATTGAATCCTGGAGAACTCCATATCTGACTGGAGTTTATTTTGAACAATGATTTGCAATCTGGATAACTTGTGTTCTACATCTTAAAACGAACTAAGCCATAAAAACGGCTCGCCTCGAATGCCATGGGATTCTACTTTGTAAAGCAGTACTCCGTGTTAAACGCAGTGGAATGCTTTAGAAAGGTCAAGAAACTCGCTTAGAGTGTGATAATGACCTTCTATCCCCTCTACAATCGAATTAACTAGACTCACAACTGTGTCGATCGTTCATTTGCCCTTTCTGAACCCAAATTGGTAGTCAGAGAGCTGATTGTATATGTTTAAAAAATAAAGCATTCTAGAAACTAATAGTTTTTCGGATATCTTGCTCAGAGCTGGCACGATTAAGACATGCCTATTATTATTTATTGAGTGAGGATTACCTTTTTTAAATATTGGATGAACTTTAGCAGTTTTCAGGAGAGAGAGGAAAATTCCTGTTTGAAAAGACAAATTGACTAAATGGGTTAGTGGTCTCACAATATACTTTGAGCATTTTTTTACGATCCACATAGATACCAAGTTAATATCATTTGATTTTTTTACTAGGAAATTGTTTAATAATTCGTTCGAGCTCTTCCTCAACTACAGGGGCCAGTGTCATTGAATGTACTGGACTCTGCTTGCGCGTGGGATTTCCTTGCAGTGGTGATGTAAGAGGGCCTTGCCGACAAGCAACAGACGAGAACAATCTGTTAAACTCGTCCGCAACCTCGGAAGCATCACTGACTAGGGTATTTCAATTTTCAGTTGTCTGTGTTCTGTAGTTTTATTGTTAATGATGCCCCACAAAGTTTTTTAAATATTTTTCGAGAGAAGAATTGATTTTGAGACATCATATATATGTCTTTGCTGCTTGGATCACCTTTCTGTAGATTCTTTTGAAATTTCTAAAATAAATGTTAAATTATTAATTGTTTGTGTTTTTATTGATTTCGGAGAGGAACTTCTCTCTCTAGATCCGAATGCTCCTCGTGACCCAATTATTTGTTTCTTGTTTTATTACAATATTGACTGTTTTTGTAGAGCAGCAGATATTGATATAAAAGGTTAGATAATTGTTAAACGTTTTAAAGTGCTGCTGTACCGGTTAATTTAAATTTATAAAATTCCACTGATCATTTGAAAGGTTATAATTGAGGAAAGCAATGTTTTCAGGCCTTGTGTCTCTTATATTTTTCAATGTTTTGTTTGATTTTCGATCTTTTTCCACTTATAATAGCCTCTTGGCCATAGTAGTCTGAATTGCTGTGTTGACCACTGACACTGCGACATTAGACACATTTGAGATGATGTTATTGGTTGCTGATTCAGTATTATTATTTGTCACTCTCGTTGGAGTTTTGACTAACGGGTACCAGGCCAAACGATCTTAATAAATCGATAAACCGTTTGGAAGACGAGTGATTGCTGTCCAGCAATTTTCAGTTAAAATCCCCCAGAAACATGAATTCTCTATTGTGGTTGATAAGATATGTCAGTAAAGATTAAAATTTTGTAAAAAAATATCTTAATTTCCACTGGGAAGCTTGTAAATTCCCACTATAGTTAGATTTGACTTGACTATGGGAATTTTGATACCAACTGCTTCGAAATATTTTTTTGGCTGTTTATTTAATTGAGAAGTTTGTAAAAGAAATATTTTGCTTCAAGAAGATATTGATACCATCTCCTTTGGAGACATGCCGACAGTAAGAGTTTGCCAATTTATGGTTTGGGATTTTACAAAGATCTATGTTTTAATCGTTAAAACCGTATTCGGTTACAACAAGTACGTCCAATTGGAGCTCTTCGCAGATAAGTTGTATTTCTTCTAATTTGTTGGTTGCAGATTGAGCTTTTTAATGAAGCAGACGAAAGGAATTTTGATATTTCAATTTTGAAATTGTTGATTTGTATGAATTAAAGTGTGTTAATTTTGGCCATTGCTTGGAGGTGGGTTCCCTAAAAAATTTAAATCACTATTATTAGTAGGTTGAAAGTCAGTCAGTTATTGGTATTTGAAACTAAAACTAATACATGTGTCGGTATTTAAAACCAAAACTAATATACGTGTTGGTAGTTGAAACCAAAACTAATACACTAAAACCAGGATTAACGTAATATTTTCATTGCTTCACTGTCCAATAATAATTCCCGCTATAGTCTCATCGCTTCCCGCTTCCCATAATCTTGAATTTATTATATTTACTGGCTACCATACAACTAAAAAGACTACAAATGTTATTATTAACTACAAAAAGACTATACCCTCTTGGATGGAAATTCCCCTCTCACGAAAAGCATCCTCTACTTCTTTCTCCGATTTCCTTATTGGTCTTCCTCTTCTACACCTTTCCTTCACTCTACGTCTTTCAAACTCTTTGGAAGCCTTGTGGGTGGCATGCATTGAACATGACCAAACCATCTCAATTGTTGTTCCTGAACGACTTCTTATATGGGCTTAATGTTGCTTCTCATGGCAACATTTCTAACTCTCTTATCTAGTCATATTTTCTATTTTACGTAGGAACCTCATTTACATTGTTTGGATTAACTTCTGAGCTTTTTTACTACAGCCATCCATACTCACATCCAAAAGTTAGGGTAGGTACAAATGTTGTTGAATAAATAATTGTCAATTTAGTCTTTTTTGTGATTTCCTTTTTCCATTAAATTTAGTTCTAATACTATGGAATACTGGCTGCTCATATTCTTTCATTTATTTCTATGTATATTGTTCCGTCTTCTGAGATTGTAGAGCCTAGATATTTGTATTTTGCATTTGTTCCAAACCTGTATTCCCTATTAAAATTTTGTGTCTGTTCCCATGTCTACTGATTAATAATGATTTGTGTCTTGTAAGTATTTATTGTCATGCCCTTCTTCTCAAGCTCTTCATTCGAAATGTTCATATTGTGTCGTAGGTTTTCCTAGTCCGAAGATAGTACTACAAGTCACTTTTCCCTCAAAATTACTTAAATAAGGGAACAATTTATTCATAGGTAAATATATTTGATACAACAAAATATTGGGTCATATAGGATTTATTCATAGTTAAACATTATATTCAATCTTTTAAAACCACTTAAATATTTAAACATAATTTAAGTGTTACAAAATATATGTGTGTTGCTTTTATGACATTCTTATTCCCATTATCTTGAATTGGAAGTCATACCCTTTACTCCTCTGAGACTCCATCGTGAACTGAGCGTTGTACGTGCCAACTCCTCCACCCAATAAGGTGACCAAGCCTTCGTCCCCTGGGTGCATATTGTTAGAGACCCGGATATAGGTGATCAAGTACTTTCCTGGAATATCAGGCGTTGGAAAATAGAAAGATCCAGTCCTTTCAATAAACGGAATACCAAACTTAGAGTCACTGCTATCAACTAGGACCCTGGGAAATATAAAAAGAATGATTAGAATACTGTTTTAAAAAGTGCAAGAAACCATCTAAAAATATAGGACATTCAGATTATAGAAATTATAAGAAAAAGAGAAAGGTGATATATCAAACTGAAACCTATGGTAAATTTTCAAATCAACTAGAAAGGTTGACTCAATTTACAAAGTCTCAACTGCAGACATATACCAGATGTAAAGTCCGGAAATAGACAATTTTAATAATTTATAATAACTGTACTAAAAATAGTAAACAATTCAAATAGTTGAAAAAACATATTACCTATTTTTTATAAATGTAGAATTTGTCGTCATTAAGTCGCTGATTATGATGTCAATGTTAAAAATATATGAAACAAAAGGTTGGATACAAATTATTTTTATCTCCTATTACCACGATTGCTACAGATAAACGTTTTACAAAAAAATGACTCACTCATCTTTTTCTGTATTTAAATTATATTTACGTACTAAAAAATGGTGAAAATTAGAAATTGAATGCTCTAAAGTTATAAAAAACAAGACACTTGGTGGGCAATTCATAAAAATCATTTAAAAATACACTTTTTTCTTCAAAATAATTTTCTATGGGTTTCGTGAGTTGATTGTGATTACACCAACAACACCCTTTAAAATAATGCTAAATTAAAGGGGTAAATGAAAAATCATCGTTTAAAGGGGTAGAGCTTTCTATCGTTTTTGAAAATTTTACTCAAAACGTTTAATTAAACATGTCACAATCAGAATATATTTGCTTAAATATTATATTTATGAATTAGTAAAATTTATAAATAACGAATTGAGTACAGACAATTAGGAAAATTACCATACCAGTTACAAATGTTATTTTTTATTACAATCATCACGGTCAGAGCTGTTATGAATAATCTAAGGCACCCACAATAAATGGTATTCCGAAAATTCAGAAGCCTAATGTATCTATTAGGCCCCTGGTAAGTTTTAAATATGCACCTACTTTTGTTCAATAGTTTTACTTCTGCTTTAAACCTTGAAAATAATTATAACGATAAGAACAGTATTGACTAGGTCGAAAGGGTTAATTATGTAAAACTGTGTAATAAGACTAGGCTAGCTTCATTTGACATATGTAATAAGACTAGGCTAGCTTCATTTGACCTATGTCATAAGACTAGGCTAGCTTCATTTGACATATGTAATAAGACTAGGCTAGCTTCATTTGACATATGTAATCTGTATACTAATGTCCAGTTGATAAAGTGATAAACTTAGTTAAAGAAAAACTTGTAGAACAACAATATGGAAAAATGTATGTAACTCAAATTGTAAAGTTACTCAAAAACTATCTTAAAACAAAATTACTTCCTTTTCAATAACAAATGATACTTACAAAACGATGGTTTAGCTATTGGTAGTCCACTATCAGCCATTTTATTAGAAGTTTATTTGCAGCATCATGAAGACTCCATTTTAGATAAATTAAAAAAGGAACATTATATCATATTTTACACCTGTTATGTCGATGATATTCTGGTTTTAATTAACAAGAAATCATGTAATAACTTAATATGTTAATATGGTGATAATATGTTAAATATACTTAACTATCACCACAAGAAGCTTAGTTTTACCATCGAACTTGAATCTATGAATGAAATTAAGTTTTTGGATCTAAAAATAATTCGTGATCCTAGCAAACTTTTATATAGAATTTTCAGGAAACCGACTCAAACCAATTGTACAATAAATAACAGTTATGTCCATCCCCCATCTCACAAAACATCTAGCTTCACAAATATGTTATTTAGGGCGTCTTCATTACCATTAATTGTTGCAGATAGAAAACAAGAAATAAATGTAATTTAACCAATAGCTAACGCAAATGGATACAAGGCAAATGGATACGTTTACTTGTACTGTTTTAAATACAATCTAAGAAGTTTAAAAAACAATCTAATGTAAATTTATCTTTCAAATGTACACAAAAATTAAAATATTTACTCGGAAATCCAAAAGACTAAATTAAACATGAAAAAGTCAGGAATTTACGAAATTGAATGTAATAATTCCAATAAGAAAATATTGTTTAAACCAGAAGAAAAATGAATAAATGCAAGAATAAAAGAATACAAATATTATTTTAAAAACCATCTAGAGGAAAAAGCAGTGACGGCAAAACGCTGCAGTAATTTCAATCATAATTTTACAAAATGTAATTGACATTAGTTGAAAATTACCTGCTAAACGGAATATAGGGAACTCCACTTTCAAAACAAACATCTGAAACGCCAAGCTTGTCTGTACAATGCACCTCGTTAAAGTCTGAGGTGACAGGATGACTTGCCAGCCAAAGTAAGAATAAGATGAAAGGGACCATATCTTAGGTAAACCTCTATACTCACTGAAGGTAATGAAGGTAAATAACGCACTAATCACCCTTCTTTTATATACTACTATTTTGGCTGGTTGACAAATTTAGTTCACTCTGGAGTACTCATAAAAGCAGTAAATTAAACACTTTAATAACTAATCAGCATCAAATGGTAGTACTAATAGGTCTAATAGTACTATGGTGTTAAAATTTATGATTCAAAACAACCCAATTACTGAAGCTATATCACTAAAAATTATCACTATCCACAATCTCATTACTTGTCCATAATATTGATAAATTTTATTAATCGAATGAAATATTTTATTGCAGGACATTATACAATATACAGCAACCGTCATAATAATGATAATAACTAAAATTGTAATAATCACACCACATCAAAACTCCAGTCAAACATACAGTTTTTACATTGACACCACGTTCATTCTGCCAATTTACACACATCCAGCGTCGGTTGTCAGTCTTCTGATTGGGCGGTCACCCAGTCGTATGCCATGAACTCGTCAATATTACAGCACGGTCTAACAACAGCAACGTCAACCTTAGTAGATCAGTAACCGCTTCTATTACTCCACGCCAGACGACTGTTTCATCTCCTGCAGCAGACACTTCGCACAAACAACTACCTCTGACGATAACTCCACCATCTCAGTTATCCACTTTGCTCCCTAACCTTCAGGACGAGAATGCTGATTAAAAAGAAAAATAGGCTCCATGCCCAAGTAAAAACTATTTTAGATCACTCCGTTGAATCTGACCAGCGTCTCATGCAGTACACGGATGAACAGTTCACAGCAAACTGTGGTGCTAAGGTCGAGAATCAGCGTCCTTTAATGAGCCTCATGGTTGAAGAAGGCACTCAGACAGAGCGCATGCGAGATATAACTTCAAAACAAATTAACGAAAACTTGAATCAAGCCAAATTGTAGTAAAGAGGGGCTTAAATGCAAGCTGGCGAATGCACGGAATCAAATAAAATACCTGCAAAAAAATATCAACAAACAATCTACCACCTGTAATCGTTGCAAAATTCTTCAAGAAGAATCTACCAGCATGATAAATTCAATTAGATGTTTGGAAGAATAGATGAAAACCCTAAGAAATACTTACTAGCCGACCCGATCTGTGGAAATATATAAAGAACCCCACTGGACTATTAAGCCTTAACAGTATATATGAAACGCTTATACTCCCAGACAAAACTGTTGAACCCGAAAAAACGCCTTTATTACAGTTACGAGTAAGAGAAAAAAGAAACACAATAAGGCAACTCGTAAACCAGAAATAAAACAGTCAAAAGGAAATAGACCTAGCAACAAAATAAGCATACTATACCACAATGTAAACCTGGCTGGAGATAGTCACGCTCGTCACTTCACCGTGCTCCTTAAGGATCATGTGCAGCCAGACACAAAGGTGCTTGATATTGCACCGTCATCAGCTCCTCCATCCACATGTACTAGTTTTAGTTTAAAATTCCGAAACATGTACTAGTTTTGGTTTTAAATGCCAACACGTGTACTAGTTTTGGTTTCAAATTCCGAATCATGTATTAGTTTTGGTTTTAAATGCCAACACGTTTAGGTTTCAACTACCAACTCGTGCATTAGTTTTGGTTTCAACAACCAACACGTGTACTAGTTTTGGTTTCAATTTACGAAACATATACTCGTTTTGGTTTCAAATTCCGAAACATGTATTAGTTTGGTTTCAACTACCAACACGTGTATTAGTTTTGGTTTCAACTACCAACACGTGTACTATTTTTGGTTTCAATTTACGAAACATGTATTAGTTTTGGTTACAAATGCCAACACGTGTACTAGTTTTGGTTTCAAATGCCAACACGTGTATTGGTTTTGGTTTTAACAACGAACACGTGTACTAGTTTTGGTTTCAATTTACGAAACATGTATTAGTTTTTCTTTCAAATCCCGAAACATGTATTAGTTTGGTTTCAACTACCAACACGTGTATTAGTTTTGGTTTCAACCTAAACACGTGTATTAGTTTGGTTTCAACTAACAACACGTGTACTAGTTTTGGTTTCAATTTACGAAAGATGTATTAGTTTTGGTTTCAAATTCCAAAACATGTATTAGTTTAGTTTCAACTACCAACACGTGTATTAGTTTAGGTTTCAACTACCAACACGTGTATTAGTTTTGGTTTCAAATACCAACACGTGTACTAGTTTTGGTTTCGAATTCCAAAACATGTATTAGTTTGGTTTCAACTACCAACACGTGTAATAGTTTTGGTTTCAAATACCAACATGTGTACTAGTGTTGGTTTCAAATTCCTAAACATGTATTAGTTTTGTTTTAACTACCAACATGTGTACTAGTTTTGGTTTCAAATACCAAACGTGTACTAGTTTTGGTTTCAAATTCCTAAACATGCATTAGTTTTGGTTTAAAATTCCAACATGTGTACTAGATTTGATTTCTATTTACGAAAGATGTATTAGTTTTGGTTTCAACTACCAACACGTGTATTAGTTTTGGTTTCAACTACCGACACGTATATTAGTTTTGGTTTCAAATTCCTAAACATGTTTTAGTTTTGGTTTCAAATGCCAACACGTGTACTAGTTTTGGTTTTTATTTACGAAAGATGTATTAGTTTTGGTTTCAACTACCAACACGTGTATTAGTTTTGGTTGCAAATGCCAACACGTGTACTAGATTTGGTTCCTATTTACGAAAGATGTATTAGTTCTGGTTTCAAATACCAACACGTGTACTAGTTTTGGTTTCAAATTCTAAAACATGTATTTGTTTGGTTTCAACTACCAACACGTGTAATAGTTTTGGTTTCAAATACCAACATGTGTACTTGTTTTGGTTTCAAATTCCTAAACATGTATTAGTTTTGTTTCAACTACCAACACGTGTATTAGTTTTGGTTTCAAATTCCTAAACATGTATTAGTTTTGTTTCAAATACCAACACGTGTACTAGTTTTGGTTTTAAAAACCAAACCTGTACTAGTTTGGGTTTTAAATTCCTAAACACGTATTAATTTTGGTTTCAAATTCCAACACGTGTACTAGATTTGGTTTCTATTTACGAAAGATGTATTATTTTTGGTTTCAACTACCGACATGTATATTAGTTTTGGTTTAAAATTCCTTAACATGTATTAGTTTTGGTTTCAAATGCCAACACGTGTACTAGTTTTGGTTTCTATTTACGAAAGATGTATTAGTTTTGGTTTCAACTACCAACACGTGTATTAGTTTTCGTTTCAAATGCCAACACGTGTATTAGTTTTGGTTTCAACTACCAACACGTGTATTAGTTTTGGTTTCAAATGCCAACACGTGTACTAGATTAGGTTTCTATTTACGAAAGATGTATTAGTTTTGGTTTCAACTACCAACACGTGTATTAGTTTTGGTTTCAAATACCAAACGGGTACTATATTTGGTTTCAAAATCCAAAACATATATTAGTTTTGGTTTGAAATACGATGCTTTGTTTTTAATGACTTGTTATTATCTGTTCTTAACGTACTTACCGCAACATTTAAACGTACTTCTAACATTCGTCAAATTATAAACACCAGCACCTTTTATAATTATGGTATATTAACTTTAATTAAATGCTTAAAGCTTATAATATAGTAACTAACAACGTATTAACGTAGTTTTTAATGACTTGTTATTATCCGTTCTTAACGTACTTACCGCAACATTTAAACGTACTTCTAACATTCGTCATATTATAAACACCAGCACCTTTTATAATTATGGTATATTAATTTTAATTAAATGCTTAAAGCTTATAATATAGTAACTAACAACGTATTAACGTAGTTTTTAATGACTTGTTATTATCTGTTCTTAACGTACTTACCGCAACATTTAAACGTACTTCTAACATTCGTCAAATTATAAACACCAGCACCTTTTATAATTATGGTATATTAATTTTAAATAAATGCTTAAAGCTTATAATATAGTAACTAACAACGTATTAACGTAGTTTTTAATGACTTGTTATTATCCGTTCTTAACGTACTTACCACAACATTTAAACGTACTTCTAACATTCGTCAAATTATAAACACCAGCACCTTTTATAATTATGGTATATTAATTTTAATTAAATGCTTAAAGCTTATAATATAGTAACTAACAACGTATTAACGTAGTTTTTAATGACTTGTTATTATCTGTTCTTAACGTACTTACCGCAACATTTAAACGTACTTCTAACATTCGTCAAATTATAAACACCAGCACCTTTTATAATTATGGTATATTAACTTTAATTAAATGCTTAAAGCTTATAATATAGTAACTAACAACGTATTAACGTAGCTTTTGATGCTTAATCCCCGTTTTATTTTCGTATAAAGTTTTATTTGGAATTTTTAATGTTTATAGAAAAATTGTGATACACAAAATAATTCCCGTCAGGACAGAGTAAACCAAACAAGGTGTATACCATTTTCTATGGTTCTTAATTCTATAAGTAATCTCATGTATGACGTTATCTTAAAGAAGGTGGACTGATCAAAAATATTACTGCTTATATGCTGAGAGTTTATTATTTAAAACTAAATAACAACTGATGTGTGAAATCTTATTTTACAGAAATATAGGACAAGTTACTATTGACTTATTCAGTTCTATGTATAATCTTTGCCGCAGTAATTGGAATAAATCTAGTTTCATAATGATTTCTGGTAGTAAAAAGCACCTTAAATTTGAGTCATCAACATAGATATAACACTTATTTTCAAACTATTGCTACTCATAAAAGTCGTTTTAATTGATATTTGTGTTTGATACTTAAGATTATAGGGTGTTTCGGGTAATTAAGGAGGACAGTAGAATACAAACAGAAGGCTATTTAATTAAATTTTAACATTTTTTGTCTTTGCTTGTGAGGTAGTTGATAGCTATTGGGTCTGCTAAGGTCCCGTTATTCCATTTTTGGACGAACAATACATGCTGAAACATTCAGTAACCTCAAGAATATGGGAAGCGATGAGATTTTAGAAGTAATTTATTATTAGACAGTGAAGCAATGAAAGTACGTAATACGTTATTGTAGGTTTGTAGTTAATAGTAATAACTTAATGCCTCTATATCTGTAGGGAGAATATAAATATACTGGTGTTAACTTACACTCATTTATGCAATATATTTTTAAATGTTATCTGAATCCACAACTAATTTGCTAAATGTTTTTCATATAAGAATAATATATATTATTACAAAAAAGTAAGCATATACTATATGTTGACTAAATAAGTGATAAAAAGCATGTGGACATTAGTAAAAATAGTTATTATATTCTATCTAGTTTAAAAGTAAGTTCCTATGGAAGACTAAGGCAAAAGAGATTTAACTGTGAACTCATGTTTTTTGTACAAGTGCAGTGAACGGTCTTACTTGTTACAAAACAAATAAACGTGTCTGTGTTGGACACCGATATTAGTTCACGTTCGACACGAAAAAATACACCAGACTTGTTTGAGAGCAAGACAAATAAACAAGTCTGGTTTGACATCAACACTATTACACTTGTCACCACTACTCACGCAATCCTATTTTGCGTTATCTGGTACTTCCGGTCAAATGTATAGATCTCAATATTACAACAAAAACGTTATTGAATAGGGTTATCGAGCCATAGGTGCTGGAAGTGTGGTCTTTTGGAATTTTTGTAAAAAGGCCCATAAAAGTATGTATTAAGATCGGTTTTAAACATTCTAAAATGTTCCAAGATGATCAAAAATATCCCGAAACCATTTTTAAAAATTTAGGATATTCTGTAACTTCTAAAATTTTGTAAAACGTTTACTATAAATAGTAAAAATATAACATAGAAATTGAAAGTTTTAGTTAATGAGAGGATATAAAAGTATAATTAATATTTGTATTTTATAGTCTTTGTTACTAAATATTATACTAAAAAGGCAGCTAGTGTTTATAAGGTACTGCCCAATTAGGATTGCCTCAATTGCTTTTTTCGTATAATAATACATTTCACAAAAAAGTTTTAAACAGTTAAACATATTTATTGTTAATTTTATGTTAAGAATTGTCCTTGTACTTCATTATATTTAAATCAATTCGTAAAGCGTTTGCCATTATGATTTTATTTTCATGTATGAATTAACGTAAATAAAATGTTTGCTTAAATTCAAGTACTGGCCTAAGTACTTAAATTCAATGTGTGTAAGATACAAGACCTTAAACATGTTGTGTTATTTTTACATTATACACGTTTTTCAAAATAAAGTACGCTCGGGAAATATCACTGATCACAATTTCAGATATTGTGGACCTTAATGAACTTAAATTGAATTGATTTATATTTTTTATTTATTTTTAATAAACATAGTTTATTTCATACTCTGATTTATTAAATATAAAATCAGATTTCCAACTTTAACATTTTGTTCAAGTAAATGGTAAGATACTACTAGTTAAAGTGAAACAGGAGAAAGGCAACATTCGTTTTTATTTATTTATTTATTTATTTTTTGTAGAACATAAAAGTTTTAAAATATAACAGTAAATTGACATGCAAATTAAAAACCTTACAGTAAAAAGCAAATTATTGGTATCCAAAAGAGTTAAAAATAAATTTGTATTTGATAAATTATTTCTTGCAATTGAAATTAAGGGTTGCATTTTTTTGTATACTATGTTTTTTTAGTTCAGTAGTATATACGCAAGCTGAAGAGTTGTTGAAATATATAAGATGACGTGAAACAACATTACGTGCCGTTTTGGATCCAAACCAAGACACGTGTATTAGCTTTGGTTTCAAATACCGACAAGTTTATTATTTTTTGTTTCAAATTCAGACAAGTGTATTAGCTTTGGTTTCAAATTCAGGCAAGTGTATAAGCTTTGGTTTCAAATTCAGACAAGTGTATTAGTTTTGGTTTCAAATACTGACAAGTGTATTAATTTTGGGTTCAAATACCGACAAGTGTATCAGTTTTTTGTTTCAAATACCGACAAGTGTATTAGTTTGGGTTTAAAATACCAACAAGTGTATCAGTTTTTTGTTTCAAATACCGACAAGTGTATCAGGTTTTTGTTTCAAATACCGACAAGTGTATTAGTTTTGGTTTCAAATTCATATAAGTGTATTAGTTTTGGTTTCAAATATTGACAAGTTTATTTTAATTTTGGTTTAAAATTGAGACAAGTGTATTAGTTTTGGTTTTAAATACCAATACATGTTTTAGTCTTGGTTTCAAATACCAACACTTGTATTAGTTGTGGTTTTACATAACGATACGTGTACTATTTTTGTGTCAAATCAAAACACGTGAACCAGTTTTGGCGTCACATATGTGCCCATGTATATGTAATGGTCCTAAACGCAAACTATATTCATAAATAATATTGATGCTTGATTCTTAAAGCCTTGTTATTATCTGTTCTAAACGTACTTGCCGCAACATTTAACCGTACTTCTAACCTTCGTTTTATAAACACCAGTGCATTTTATAGTTATAGTTAACGTTTATTAATTTTAATTAAAAGTTTAAGGCTCATAATATAGTTAATGAAACTTGTTAACATATATTTGAACGCTAAATCTTCGTTATATTGTCGTGTAAAGTTCTACTGGCATTGTTCCACGTGCTTTGATATTTCTAAAATAAAGCACACAAATAAACATAAAATAATTCCCAAAAGGAGAGAATGAACAGAACAAGGAGTATTCCATTTTATATGGTTCTTAAATCTATAATTAATCTCAGGTATGACTTTATCTTTAGGAATCTTAAAGAAGTTAATTGATCAATAATATTTACTGCTTACATGCTGAGAGTTTCCTATCTAAAACTAAATAACAACTGATCTTATTTTACAGAAATATACCTATCATAGGACAAGTTACTATTGACTTATTCAGTTATATGTATAATCTTTGCCGCAGTAATTGGAATAAATCTAGTTTAATAATTATTTGTAGTAGTATAAAGCACCTTAAATTTGGGACAAAACGTCGTAGTCATCAACATAGATATAGCACTTATTGTCAAACTTCTGCTACTTATAAAAGTCATTTTAATTGCTCTTTGTGTTGATACTTAAGATTCAAACGTGTTTTGGGTAGTTAAGGATAACATAGTATATAAGTTACTAGAAGGCTAATTAGTGCGTCTTTCATGACTTACATTGAGAATACCTAAGGTATGATCCCCCTCATCCTCTTCGTGGTTTGGCTGGCAAGTCATCCTGTAGCCTCAGACGCACAGATCGTGGATCACAAGAGATTTACGTTCCAGGGGTGTGTTTTAAAAGTGGAGATCCTTACGATCCTGGTACCAGGTAATTTTTATACAAATTGCTTGTAAAACCCTATTTTTTAGTTAGACGGTCATGTTGTTTAAATAGTTGGATAGTTCATTGGATTTTGACAACCTCTCACCTGGGTAGCAATGATAAATTACCTTACAATTTTCACTTGTAGGAGCTTGTTACGGTAAACTTTAAACACATTCAAAGGACTGCAACCTAGAAATTACTTAAAGAATAGATTTAGATCGCCAACCAACACAAGGACTCGGGAATGTTGTGCTTTGACAGTCGATAGAGTCGAATTATAAATGTATTTTATAACATATCCAATAAAAAAAGGTTTTTATTTTAATATATATATATATATATATATATATATATATATATATATATATATATATATATATATTAAAATAAAATATAAATGTACAAAATATAGTTAGTGGTTAGTAAAAACAAGCTTTATGTAAAATATATACAAAATTAAATATATACTAAATCTCAAGATCTCCGAAACGCTTTACCCGATTGATTTGAAAATCTTAGTGAATGGAGATTTTGTATGACGAGAAGCAATAATTAAAAATAATTTAAGTGTCATTTCAAAATTATTTAAACATCCTTTAGTTGAACAATAACTCTTATAAGAATTACATTTTAAAATCATTTAACATTGTCAAACACAATATCAAATCTTCAACGTGTCACATTAATTTATCAGTTAATCCAGTTCACACACAAATTAAAAAAAACTAAATAACTTTATGAAAATAACACATCAAAAGTTAAATTTTTAATTGGAACACATTTATATTACACTTTAATTTTTTGCATATGTGCTTAACCAAAAGATTATACACTATTTCAATCAATGACGCTATCACATTCAATATACAGTGTTTGTTGATTTTAACAATAGTTTTAGTTTTCATATTGAAAATATATAAATTTTAATAGTTACTAGTCCTAAAATGATATATTGATGGATCCATAATTAGCGGGCCAAAATAACCTCTAAATGAAAATATACGATTTGATGTTTACGTGTTTTCTTTGTAAAATATGTCTCATAAAAAAGTAATGAAACGTGTGATGAACTAAGATTTTCATTCACTACATTTGTTTGCTAAATATAAACCATTAACTATAAAAAAATCAAAAATAATATTCCAAATATTTCCAACCAACATGTTAGTTTCTCAAATTTTCGGCACTCAATTAGATAAATGCGTCTTTTAATAATCCATAATTATAAAACCTGTGCAAACAAAATGTTGATTTTTACATATTATACTATATATTTCCGTAAAATCTTCCGTAAAAAAAACCTTTTTCTGTATCTGACACTTTAATGCATCATTATTTTGTTAGGTAAATCATAATCAACGATCCATGAGATCCTTAATAGATATTTCAAGAGAAAATTTTTGTATTATGATTTGCATAAATTTCCTCTATCATGATTTTTCAACTTTTCAGAACTTAATTAGTAATTTGCACCTTTTATTAGTAGGTTATTATTATTATTCAAAAACAAAGAAATTATATGTAGATATATTTTGTATAACTATTAACAATCTAGATAATGGGAGATAAACCCTATTTTGCATCGGCCATTTTTGTCATAATTTAGTTTATGTTAATTACTAGGACCTAAACACCCCCAAGGATATAACGTTCGTAAACTAGGTAATTTTTCAAGTCTTTAGAATTATTTACTACTGAAATTGTCTATTTCTGGACTTTACATTTTAAGTTGAGTACTTTCTTGAAAAGTTGCAAATGGTTTCAGGTGGATATATTACCTTTCTATTTAATCGGAAATATCTAGTACTTTTGAAAACAGTGCTCTAATAATTATTTTGATATTTTCCAGTGAGTTAATCAACGTCAGAGAATATGCCGATGGTGTGCCGGGTGAGGTAATACAAGGAACGTTTCCGTTTCCATTTTTTGGCGATCCTAGACATTACTACATCTCGTATATCTATGTTTCTAACAATATGGACCCAGAAGACTACGCTACGGTCACCTTGACGCAAGGAGGATTTGGCGAGGACTATGCTTTGTTCCAAATGAAGTCTCAGGTGGGGAAAGGGTATGACTTCAACGTCTTGATAAAAGGATACATTCTTTACACATGATTATAGTTATTGTCAGCCTCATATAACTATGAATAAATCCTTCTGTGTGCCCGATTATATATTGTATTTTATATACCCACTGATAAAATATTTACGTATTTAAATAAGTTTTAACATGTGTTGTCTTTGCTTGTGAGATAGTTGATAACTATTTGGACTAATCAAATGTTTGGGTTAATCAACATAAACCACGTACGAAGAACGGATATTCCGCTAGTGTTTTATAATTTCTTTGTATAACTGGCCATGTTACTATAAAAAGTGGCCAGTTATTTTCCGAATGATACAAATGTATTTTACTTTTGTAATTATCAATAGAAAAAAATTAATCATATTTAAAAAGAAATTTGTATGTTCCATTTTATTAATTACGTAAGATATATTTCTGTCATAAATTTAAATAATAGTACTATAGCCTAAATAATTGGTTACTATCAAATCATAATTTATAATTTAATAGAAATTGGATAAGAAACACTAGTTTTACATTATACTGGTTAGTTATTTAATTTTTTATAAATACTGCCTTTATCATCATGAATGAGCTTCTTGTTTCGCACTTCCAAGTTAATTATATTTCTGAGTAATTAAGCAAAAACAGTAGTATATATAATGAGGCTCGTCAACGTAACCTTGTATACACCTTCAGTGAGTGTCCAGGATTACCTTAGGTATGATCCCTCTCATCCTCTTCGTAGTTTGGCTGGCAAGTCATCCTGTAGCCTCAGACGCACAGGACGTGGCATGTACAAATAAGATTTACGTTCCATGGGTATGTTTTGAAAGTGGAGATCCTTACGCTCCTGGGACCAGGTAATTTTTACATAAATGGCTTTAAAATCCTAATTTTTAGTTAGACGGTCATGTTGTTTAAATAGTTGTATAGTTTATTGGATTTTGACGACCCCTCGCCTATGGGTAGCAATGATAAATTAGCTTTACCATTTTCACTTCTAGAAGCTTGTTACGATAAACTTTAAACACATTCAAAGGACTGCAACTTAAAAATTACCTAAAGGATAGATTGAGGTCACCAACCAACCAAAGGACTCTGGAGTGTTGTGCTTTGACAATCGATAGAGTCGAACTATAAATGTATTATATAACAAATTCAAGAAAAAAAGTTTTTATTTTAATATATATAAAATCTTGTTATTTAGTAAATTGTACAAAAAATATATTAAATGCTTAATAAAAACAAGTTGTATGTAAAATATATACAACATAAAATATATACCAAATAACTAATCTCGAGATCTCTGAAACGCTTTGCCCGATTTTGAAACTTTTTAGGAATGCAGATTCTGTTTGAGAAAGAAGCAATTAGAAAATAATATTTTGAAGTTTCATTTCTAAGTGATTGAAATATCCCTTATTTGTACCCTAACTCTTATAAGAATGTCATTTTAAAATCGTTCAACATTAAATGAAAATATAACAGTTGATAGTCAAATACAATATCAAATCTTCAACATGTCAAATTAAACTATCAACTAGCCCAGTTCACACATTAACAAAAAAAAAAATCTAAATAGTATGTTGAAAATAACAGATAAAAATTAAATGTTCAGTTGGAACACGTGTATATTTACTTTTATTTTTACATCTGTGCTTAGGAAAATTTGTGTATAAGTTTATACACTATTTCAATCAATGACGCAATATCAATTAATATACAGTGCTTGTTGATTATAAAAATACTTTTAATTTATACAATCAAAAACTGTCAAATGTAATAGTTACTACCCGTAAAATGATATATTGTTAGATCCATAATTAGTGGGCCAAAATACCAGTTAAATAAAAATATACTATTTGATGTTTACGATTTGTTTGTAAATCTTCTTTATACAAAAATCAGTGAAAACATGTGAAGAAGTAAGATATTTCATTCACTAGATTGTTGTACGTGTTTTGTTGCTAAATGTCCTAAATCAACCTTTAAAAAAGATCAAAAATTATATTCTTAACATTTCCAACCACCATGTTAATTTTCAAATTTTTCATAGCTCAATTTAATATTATGAATGTCTTTCATTGATCTATAATTATAATACCTGTGCAACAAGATCTTAATTTTTACATATTATACTATATATTTTGCGTAAAACATTTAACATTGTAGACAACCCCAATTTTGTATTTGACAATGTCATGAATCTTTATTTTGTTACGGAACCACTAGGCAAAATCCATGAAATGCCTAATAATGATTTTGAGAAAAAATGCTGGTATTATAATTTGTTTAAATTTCCTCTATCATGATTTGTCAACTTTTTCAGAACTTAATTAGTAATTTGCACCTGTTATTAGTACGTAAATATTATTCAAATACAAAGAAATTATATGTAGATATATTTTTTATAACTTTTAATTGTAACAATCTTGATAACGGGAGATAAAACATTAAAATCATTACAAGCGACCTAAACACTCCCAAGGATACAAAATTTAAAAATTTGGTAAGTTTTCAAGTTATTTGAATTGTTTACTACTTAAACGGGATATTTCCGGACTGAAAGTTGAGACCTTCCTTGAAACTTGCAAATAGTTTTAGATGGATATATTACCTTCCTATTTGATCGGAAATTTGTAATACTACTGAAATCAGTACCATAATCATTTTTTTAATAATTATGAAGTCTCAAATCAGGCATTTGCCTTTGAGGCCCTAAATGTTTTCTTTCTTTTATATATTTATTGTGTTTTTTTAGTTAAATTGCTAACTATGTTTATTTAAATTTAAGTGTTTTATTTCTCTTTTGTCTTTATATATTATAGTTTAAGCAGTCTGAACTGGCTTGAAAAGACATTTTTATAATGAGCCAAATTTAATATTGTAAATAAGTATAGTTTTTAATTTTTTTAGTATCTTTTAATTCAAATGAAAATTACAGTTTTATTTTTTTATGTTTGTATTGTGTAATCTTTATAAGAAGGAGAAAATAAATTATTCTTATCCATCTTATATTTCCCAGAGTGCTGGTCAATAAAAGATTCATTGTGAAAGGTGTGCCGGGAGAGGTTATAATTGGAGACATCCCGTTTCCAAACCGTGCCGATCCTAGACGGTACTACATCTCATATATTCATGTTTCTAACAATATGAATCCAGAAGACTACGCCACGGTCACCTTGACGGCAGGAGGATCTGGCGAGGGCTATGCTAGTTTCCAGCTAAAGTCTCAAGTTGGGAAGGGTTATGACTTCACCTTTTTGATACAAGGAAGAATTCTTTAAACATGATTATAGTTATTGTCAAACTCATATAACTATGAATAAATCCTTCTGTGTGCCCGAATATATATTGTATTATATATACCCACTAATCAAATGTTCTCATATTTTAATAACTTTTAACATTTGTAGTCTTTGCTTGTGAGGTACTTGATAACTATTTGGTCTGCTAAGATTGTACTCCAATTTTGGACGAACAATTAATCCTGAATCATTCAATAACTTCAGTAATACGGGAGATTTTAGAAGGACATTATTATTAGAAAGTGAAGCAAGGAAAGTAAGTAATACGTTTTTGTAGGTTCTTGGTTTTATAATGAATTACTCAATGCCTCAATACCTGTAGGGAGAACATAAAAATACTGTTGTTATCTTACACTCACTTAATATTGAGAGTATTGTGTAGGCAATCTATTTTTTAACATTACCTGATTCCGTCAATAATTTTCGAAATATATAAGAATAATCGAAATTATATCAAGACAATAAGAATATACTTGGCTCAATAAGTAAGAAAAAGCATGTGCACCATAAGTAAAAATAGTTTTCCTAGTATATTTAGTTGAAAGGTAAGTTCCTATAGAAGACAATGGCAAAAGAGATTTAACTGTGAACTCATGTATTTTGCACAAGTGCAGTGATCTTGTGGAGAAAACGGACGGCTGTGCGATCACGGGTGAGATGGTATTGTTATAATCAGAGGCCGTGAGGTAAATAAAGAATTAAATTTGCCGCCGTATCCCGCACAACTATGAAGTACATGGGTTTAATTTCGTCGACTTAGTCGACGAAATTATCATTCCTCTCCCCATTCTAATAATAAATTAGCAAAACCTGATTAAGTTTGAAAACAATTAATTATGAAAACTAGAACTTATCCACTGAAGACTCCAGCAGCAGGAAATACCTGTATCTCGTCACCAAATGAGTTTCAAGACATTTTCAGCCCAGAAATAGGTAAAATCAATTCAGAACAGGGCCATATACAATTAATAGAAGGAACTACACCAATTCTAATTAAACCTAGACAGGTTCCCTACGCTTAAGAAAAAACTGTTGAAGATGAACTTGAAAGGTTCGAAAAGATGAGTATCATTTACAAAATTGATAATATTGAGTGGGAAACTCCAATTGTACCTTTCAGAAAACCAAATGGCAGCTTAAGGATTACACAATTACGATAAACAAGCAAATTGTAAATAAAAACTACCCGATTCCCCGAATAGAAGAAATATTCACACATATGACTGAAGGAAAGATACTGTTCTACATTATATATAAGCAATGGTTATCTACAATTACCTATGGATGAAGAATCAACTTTAATGCAAACTATAAGCACACACAAGTGTCTTTTCAAAGTGAGTAGGTTTATGTTCGGCATCAAGGTTGCACCTAGTAATTGGCAAAGGTTGATGTACAAAGTATTACATGGATTAGACGAAACGGTTTGTTTTTTAACGATATTCTCGTACAAGGAAGTTCAGTTGAACAAGCAATGGTTCGTCTACACAAGTTTTACAAAGGATAGAACAATACAATTTAAGATTAAATAAGGACAAGTGTACATTAGTCTAACGAAGTGTCAAACATTTGGGTCACATTATAGACGAAAAAGGTATTCATAAATAAAAAGACAATATTGAAAGAATTGTTAAAGCAAAATAATATTAATGAACTAAGAACCTTTTTGGGACTAGCAAACTATCACAACCGTTTTATAAGAAACTGATCTACACTACTTGAACCACTAAATAATCTATTACAACAATGAACAAAATTTAAATGGACTAAACGTTGTGAAGATGCATTTACCAAAGTTAAAGCTGACATTACTATTGAACAAACATTGGTTCATTACGACCCTGATGTTACACTAATCCTAGCACCAGATGCAAGTCCCACAGGCCTGGGAGCCTGTTTATCTCACAGATATGAAGATGGCTCAGAAAGACTAATGGCTTTTGCACCACGAACGTTAACAAAAACAGAAAGGGAATGTAGTCAAATTGATAAAGAGGCTGTCGGTAATTTACTAGGGTGTGAACAGATTTTTTGCCAAATTTCTATGGCAGGAAATTCATATTAGTAACTGACCACAAACCATTAGTTTCAATATTCGACCCATCTAGAAATCTACCAGGAATGACAGCATCTAGAATTTTCAATTATGCACATTTTTTGTCAGGTTTCGATTACATAATCGTAACACTACAAAACATGGAAATGCTAATTTTCTGACTAGATTTCCAATTAGGATAGTTTCTTACAATATCGATGACCATGTTATATATTTGAGTCATCAGATTAACATGACGTCTGTGAAAAGAAAACATATTCGGGAGAAAACCAAAAAAGACCCAGTGCTTAAAGGAATGTTTGAAAACTTTGTTAGGATGTGGTAAAAGTTTCTAAATGTTGGGACTTAAAGACAGCGAATTCACAACATATGACGGTTGTATGTATTGAAGATCTCGAATTGTTATACTCCTAAGTTTGCAGAAAACAATTTAAAATGAACTTCCCGCTGGGCATTTTGGAATGTCAAAATAGAATTCTTTGGCAAAAAGTTATTGTTTTTGGAATCAAATTGACAAAGATATTGAAAATATGGTAGGAAGGTGTTCTAGATGTTAACAAAAGCTAAAAGATCCGCCTAAAAGAGCTATACATCCATAGGAGCTATACAACCAGCAACGTATTCATATAGATTTTGCTGGGCCTATTAATGGCTGGTGGTATTTTATTATTGTGGGTGCCTGTATCAAACGGTCAGGCTGAACGTTACGTACAGACCGTTAAGAATCTTCTACATTCTACTGATGTTGGACATGTAAATGAAAAGCTACATGTAATAGTAAAACAATTAAGGGAGGTTTAGCATGCTACAACCGGGGGAATCCCCGTATGAAATGAGTTTTAATCAAAACACAAGAACTAAACTTGATTTAATGAAGGGAGATAAATTTATTAACACAAACAAAACCAATTAAGCCAATTGAAACGTTAAAATAGCTGTGTTAGCAAGAAATTATTCATT
>JAQJVL010001148.1:51476-247061 GCA_035578905.1 Stictocephala bisonia
GCGTTTGCTCGTGTGCACAGCTCCATTTGATTCAATACACTACAAAATCGCAACAGGGTCGATCGCGGCGATCGGCTTTTTGCGATTCTCGCTCGTGTGCACCAGGCCTAAGCGTAATCAGGTGCCATTGTTGGTTTATCTTCACATTAATGTTTCTCGAACAAATTCGCAGTATCTCTTGCTTTTCTCTCCACGCTTTTCTCGAACAATTCTTGCTTCGCACTCGCCAATTAATAATATGTGTAAATTATATATTGGGAATGTATTTCCTGATCTAGATAATTTTTTTTAATTCTCCTATATTTTTTAGAAGATTAGTTTTAAATATTATACAAAATTAAGAATTGTGTAAAGAGAGTAATTTTTCATAGATGTATGTCATTATTATTTTTATTCTTATTAAAATTGTTAATTACTATTTTATTGTTGTTGCTTGTTATTGTTAGTTTATATAATTTCTATAGTATGTTAGTAACTATATTTATTTCATTTGTTTCTGTTATTTCATCTGTTTCTGTTATTTCATCTGTTGTTTATGTCTGAAAGTATTTATATAATATAATTCTGTTTGTTACTATTTTTGTTGCTACTATTATTATTATTGTCATCGTTAGGTATCACTGCATGTTGTTAAACTGCTTTTGTTATAATTTTTGTTGTTTTGCATGTTGTTGTGTTGTTATATGTTACTTTAATTTATTGCTGTTCGCCTGTTGAGCAATGTTATGATGTAGTGCATGCAATTTGCATTATTCAAAAGACTGATTGACTATTAACATTGTTATGCATGAACACAATTGAACATCAATTATTATTGTTGATTTAATTAATGCTGCATTTTAATTGGATTTTTTTATGTATCATATCAAAAGATATTAAACGGGTGGGTATTTAATAAAATATTAAAAAACAAAAAAGTGTCTGACATCAAAACTAATAATAATAATAATAATAATTCTTTTATTGCAAACAAACATTTAACATAAATGTATCACAATCGTCAGGTGGTAAATAAATATATAAATATAGACAAATAAAAACATACAGACAAATAAAACATTCATTCACATCAAGGTCGCAATCAAACATACAAAGATATTTCATACATTCTTAGTCTAATGGTGATTAGTCACTCAGATACAGTCCACAATCTCAGTTTTGAAGTTTATTACAATTAATTTTTAATTTGCCCAGCGGCCAGTCATAAACTCATCAACTGAATAAAATGATTTTGACAACAAAAATCGTTTCAAACGAGTTTTAAATATATTCGGAGAGTTAATATTTTTAATACACAGGATAAGAAGATGCAGGTGATGAAATCCTTGAGAAAGTGTTAAGGCTCAAACAGGATGACTTCCGGTGTGACTCTTGTAAAGCTTATTACTTCACTTCTGGCAGATTTTATTTTTACAGATGGTTCGCAGTTTTTAGCGAGAAACATCCAATATCCATGTTAAATCCACTCTTAGACATATAAGAAAGGCAAGGTTTACACTTGTTGGTCGGTTCTATGATTAATTTCAAGTTGACTTGCCAAAAACAAATTATAATAGATTTAATGTTGCTATAAAATTTCCCACAGCTGATCCCAAAACATCTCTGGGTTTTACATCAAAATAATATAAGAGATTATCCGAGTATTAAAGAGATTTTTATACGATATTAAACTTATTTCCCATATTCTAATGATTCTTCAGCTTGCGTATATAGTACTGCCCTTGTAACAGTCTACTCTCACTTATTTTTTTACCCTTGGAGTATTTTGGTATGGCAAACCAAATATAATTGATTTTTATCATTCGGCGACAGCCGCTTTGGATGTCCAAACACATAATTGAGACATAGATGTTGCACAAATCATCGCCTGAAGTTTGTAGGCACCCCTAAAATTCCATATTGATCGTCTACTGGGCTCATAGAGCCTTGCCGTTTCAAACCCGTTCTCGGCAGACGTACCTCAACCTGCTCAACTCTTATCGCTGTCGTGTCCATCATGATGAGCTTGCTAGTACTTTTGGACGGTTTTACGTGCTGTTCCTGTCTGGTTGTTGAAGAGTGAAGACCCTGGCTACTTCGAGTTACCCGCTACTCTTCGGAGGGTTATTTTATCACTCAATTTAGTGAAGCGGTGAGATTTAACCTATTAACCCTTAACCTTTATATGCCTATTTAAACTATTTTCTTATACTTTTGGAATTGTGCAATTCTTTTTTTGCCTCAAAATTTAATACTTTGAATATTCAACTTAATTTCAAGATTGGACAGACTCAATATTATTAGAATAAAACATCAAGATGTAATTCTATATTTTTGTGATTTGCACAACATTTATATTTTTCACAACTATTACACCTTATTTTTGTGCGTCTAGTTTAATGTAAACTGGGAAACCTTTTAACTTGGAACATTACCAAATTCCAACTTACATTCCTGTCGTGCCCTGACAGTCTGGTTTTACGGTTGTTCACATTATTTCTTATGTTCAATCTAATCATTTTTTTAAAACAATTGTATACTCGTTCCTTTTGGGATTTTCACAATTTAATTCAAGTTAACTTGGTTAGGTTTAATAATTTAACAATTAAATTGTACCTCACATTCTCATTCTGAGCGTCGAATATATTTATTACATTTGAACGGCCAGATAGCCACTAAGTTTAGACATGTTGAATATGAATCTAACAATGTATTGTAGATGATTTTTCCCTCAAATGAATTATTTTTGCTGTAAATACTCCAAATATATTATTGTACATATTTTTTAACAGGAAAATATTGATTGTTATTTTATTGCTATTGTATTAATGTTTCACAGCAGATGCCTTCTTTATCATTGTTGTTCGATAATGTATTGCTCATTATTAATACTTCTTTCCAACTCTATAGAGTTTAGCTTACTGTAAATAATGTTTGTTAACTTGTAAATAATTGGTCTTAACCAGTCAAAACTGAAAATACTTATTTAAATAAATTATGTTAATATGATCCCCACATTTAATTGTAGATTAATTTGAGTAATGGTTGAAATTACTTATTCAATCTCAGTAGTTTTCTTCTGATTTGATGTGGTTTTATTGATTGATGTTGTAATTAATCTCACAATGTTTTAATGTGTACATTTTGGAAACAATACTTGAATTTAAAAATGCTTAAAGATAAATACTTTTATTTTGGATCAATTAATATAAAGATTAATAATGGAAAAGTTACATTTATATGTGGAAAATTGATACAAATATTGCTTTTATGTTTTATGCAATAATTGGCTTATAGTTTGCATTAAAGTTGATTCTTCATCCATAGGTAATTGTAGATAACCATTGTTTATATATAATGTAGAAAAGTATCTTTCTTTATTCATATGTGTGAAAATTTCTTCAATTCGGGGAATTGGGTATTTTTCATCTAAATTTTGCTTGTTTATCGTAACTTTCAAGTTCATCTTCAACAGGCTTTTTTAAAGCGTAGGGAACCTGTCTAGGTTTAATAAAAATGTGTGTAGTTCCTTCTCTTAATTATATATGGCCCTGTTCTGAATTGATTTTACCTATTTCTGGTCTGAAAATGTCTTGAAACTCGTTTGGTGACGAGATACATGTCTTTCCTGCTGGAGTCTTCAGTAGATAAGTTCTAGTTTTCCTAATTATTTATTTTCAAACTTAATTAGGTTTTTCTAATATATTAGAAGGGGGAGGGGGGAACGTCACAAAAAATAAACGATAATGTAGCTTCAGTTTACTTAAAATTTGATGTAATATCTAATTATTTGAGGGCACGAGGGGATCGCAGCCACTCCAGCCTATTTCTAATTATTTCAATCATTTTAATATTTAATTTGGAGTCATCAAACCTGGCTGTGATCTGTAGGGGAGTCGTCGAATAGCACTAATGTGACCATTTCGACGAAATTAAAACCCACGCACTTAATAGTTGTGCGGGTTACGGTGGCGAATTTAATCCTTTAATGGCCTCTGATTATAACAATACCTACTCGCCCGTCCGTTTTCTCCACAAGTAAGATCATTCACTGCGCTTGTGCAAAATACATGAGTTCACAGTTAAATCTATTTTGCCATACTCTTTAATAGGAACTTACCTTTCAACTAAATATACTAGGAAAACTATTTTTACTAATGGTGCACATGCTTTTCTCACTTATTGAGTCAACAAATAGTATATTCTTACTGTCTTGGAATAATATATATTATTCTTATACATTTCAAAAATTATTGACGGAATCAGGTAATGTTAAAAAATAGAATACCTACACAATTCTCTCAATATTAAGTGAGTGTAAGATAACTACATTATAATTATGTTCTCCCTACAGGTATTGAGGCATTGAGTTATTCATTATAAAACCAAGAACCAACACTTACGTATTACGTACTTTCCCTGCTTCACTTTCTAATAATAATTTCCTTATAAAATCTCCCATATTCATGAAGTTACTGAATCGTTCAGGATGAATTGTTCGTCCAAAATCGGAGTAAAATATTAGCAGACTAAATAGTTATCAAGTACCTCACAAGCAAAGACTTCAAATGTTAAAAGTTATTAAAATACGAGAACATTTGATTAGGTATATATAATACAATATATATTCTTGCACACAGAAGGATTTATTCATAGTTATATGAGGCTGACAATAACTATAGTCATGTTTAAAGAATTTTTCCTTTTATCAATAAGGTGAAGTCATAACCCTTCCCAACTTGAGACTCTAGTTTGAACTTAGCCTCACCCTCACCAGATCCTCCTTCCGTCAAGGTTACCGCGGCGTAGTCTTCTGGGTCCATATTGTTAGAGAAATAGATATATGAGATGTAGTACTGGTTAGGATCCCCAGGCTCTGGAAACGGGATGTCTGCAGTTTTAACCTCGCCCGGCACACCAGCCGCAGAGAATTTTTCATTTATTAGCACCCTGGGAAATATCAGTTGGATACGAATAATTTATTTTCTCCTTCTTATAAAGATTACACAATAGAAATATTAAAAAAATAAAACTGTACTTTTCTAGCCAATTAAAAGATACTAAATAAATAAAAACTACACTTTTTTACTAAATTAATTTTTGCTTTTTATAAAAATGTCTTTTCAAGCCAGGTCATATTGCTTAAACTATAAAATTTAAAGACATAAGAGAAATAAAACGCTTAAATTGAATAAACATAATTAGCAGTTTAACTAAGAAATATATAAAAGAAAGAAAAAATGTAGGGCCTCAAAGGCAAATGCCTGATTTGAGACTCCATAATTATTAAAGAATGATTATAGTATGGATTTCAGTAGTATTACAAATTTCCGATTAAATAGGAAGGTAATATATCCATCTAAAACCATTTGCAAGTTTCAAGGAAGGTCTCAACTTGAAGTTTTACAGTCCGGAAATATCCCGTTTAAGTGGTACACAATTCGAATAACTTGAAAACTTACCAAATTTTAAATTTTGTACCTTGGGAGTGTTTAGGTCGCTTGTAATGATTTTAATGGTTTATCTCTCGTTATAAAAATTGTTACAATTAAAAGTTATATAAAAATATATCTACATACAATTTCTTTGTTTTTGAATAATATTTACGTACTAATAAAAGGTGCAAATTACTAATTAAGTACTGAAAAAGTTGAAAAATCATGACTGGGGAAATTTATACAAATTATAATACCAGCGTTTTTTCTCAAAACCATTATCAGTATCAGGCATTTAATGAATTTTGCCTAATGGTTCCGTAAAAACTAACTATGTATGAAAATATCAGGGTCTCGTACAAAATTGGACCTGTCTACAATGTTAAAAGTTTGACGCGAAAATATATAGTATAATATGAAAAATTTTGATTTTATTGCACAGCTATTATAATTATGGATCAATGAAAGGTATTCATAATATTAAATTGAGTTATGAAAAATTTGAAAATTAACATTGTGGTTGGAAATGTTTAGAATATAATTTTTGATATTTTTTAATGTTCGATTTAGAATATTTAGCAACAAAACACGTACAACAATGTAGTGAATGAAATATCTTACTTCTTCACATGTTTTCACTGCTTTTTGTATAAGAAAGATTTTACAAAAAACGTAACAAGCTTCTAGAAGTGAAAATGGTAAAGATAATTTATCATTGCTACCCATAGGCGAGGGGTCGTCAAAATCCAATAAACTATCCAACTATTTAAACAACCTGACCGTCTAACTAAAAAATAGGCGTTTATAAGCCATTTATATAAAAATTACCTGGTTCCAGGAGCGTGAGGATCTCCACTTTTAAAACATGCCCCTGGATCGTGAATCTCTTTTGAACATTCCACGTCCTTTGCGTCTGAGGCCACAGGATGACTTGCCAGCCAAACCACGAAGAGAATGAGAGGGATCATACCTAAGGTATTCTCACTGTAAGTAATGAAAGACGCTCTAAATAGCCTTCTCTTATATACAACTGTTCTCCTTAATTACCCGAAACACCCTATAATCTTAAGTATCAAACACAAAGATCAATTAAAATGACTTTTATGAGTAGCAGAATTTTGAATACAAGTCTTATACCGATGTTGATGATTACGACGTTTTGTCTCAAATTTAAGGTGTTTTTTACTACCAGAAATCATTATCAAACTAGATTCATTCCAATTACCGGAGACTATACATATAACTGAATAAGTCAATAGTAACTTGTCCTATGATAGGTATATTTCTGTAAAATAAGATTTTACACATCAGTTGTTATTTAGTTTTACATTAATTTCATTAAGATTAGTAATAGTAATAAAGTCATACCTAAGATTACTTATAGATGTAAGAGCCATAGAACCTGGAATACTCCTTGTTCTTTAACTCTGTCCTTTTAAGAATTAATTTATGTGTCATACTTTTATTAGAAATATTAAGGCACTTGGAAAATCCCTAGTAGAACGTTAGACGAAAATATAACGGGGATTTAACGTTTAAATATACGTTAATAAGTTTTCATTAACTATATTATGAGCCTTAAACTTTTAATTAAAATTAATAAACGTTAACTATAACTATAAAATGCACTGGTGTTTATAAAACGAAGGTTAGAAGTACGTTTAAATGTTAAAAGTAGGTTATGAACAGATAATAATAAGGCTTTAAGAATCAAGCATCAATATTATTTATGAATATAGTTTGCGTTTAGGACCATTACGTATACACGGGCACATATGTGACGCCAAAACTAGTCCACGTGTCTGAGTGTGACACCAACACTTACACACCAAAACCAAAATTAATACACTTGTTGGTATTTGAAACGAAAACTATTACACTGGTCATTATTTTAAACCAAAAACAATACACTTGGATTCATTTGAAACCGAAACTAACACACATGTCGGTGTTTGAAACCAAAACTAATACACGTGTAAATATTTGAAATTCAAAAGTAATTCATTTTTCGATATTTTAAACCAAAACCATTACATTTGTCGGTAATCAAAACTAATACACGTGACGGTATTTTAAACCACTACTATAACGTGTCGGTATTTGAAAATAAAACTAATACACTTTTTGGTATTTTAAACTAAAACTATTACGATGGTCGGTAGTTAAATAGAAACTAAAACTTATACACGTTTCGTAATTGATACCAAAACTAATACACGTTTTGGTATGTGAACGTTGGTATTTGAAACGTTAACACTTGTCATTGTTAATAAAACAACAACAAATACTTTTGTCAGAATTTAAAACCAAAACCATTACGTTTTTCAGTATTTAAAATCAAAACTAATACAAGTAACAGATTTTGAAACAATTACTAATACGTGTCGGTATTTGCAAATAAAACTAATACACTTTTCGGTATTTGAAACCAAAACAAAAGCATTTGTCATATATTTAAACTAAAACTATTACACATGTCGATATTTAAAACCAAAACTAATACACTTGCTGGTATTTAAAACCAAAAATAATATACTTGTCGGTATTTCAAACCAATACTAATACACTTTTCGGTATTTTAAACAAAAACTATTACAATTGTCGGTAGTTCGAATCAAAACCTATACACAATTCGATATTGGAAACCAAAACTAATGCACGTTTTGGTATTTGAAATCAAAGTTAATACACTTGTTGGTATTATAAAAAAAAAATACACTTTTCGGAATTTTAAATAAAACCATTACGTTTGTCAGTATTTGAAAACAAAACTAATACACTTCATGTATTGAAATCCAAAACTAATACACTTCTCGGTATTTCAAATAAAATATAATTACACGTGTCGGTATTCAAAATCAAACTTATACATGTGTCGATATCTGGAAAAAACTGATACACTTCTCGGTATTTTAAACTAAAACTATTCTTCTTCTAAGTATTTAAAACCATAACTTTACACGTGTCGATATTTGAAATCAAAACTAATACACCTGTCTGTATTTAGAGATAAAACGAATACACTTGTCGGTATATTAAACCAAAATTATTACACTTGTCGGTATTTGGAACCACTAATAAACTTGTTGGTATTTGGAACCAAAACTAATACACTTGTCGGTATATTAAACCAAAACTATTGCACTTGTCGGTATTTGGAACCACTAACAAACTAGTCGGTATTTGGAACCACTAACAAACTTGTCGGTATTTAGAACCAAAACTAATACACTTGTCGGTATATTAAACCAAAATTATTACACTTGTCGGTGTTTGGAACCACTAATAAACTTGTCGGTATTTGGAACCAAAACTAATACACCTGTCGGTATATTAAACCAAAAATATTGCACTTGTCGGTATTTGAAACCAAAACTAATACACGTGTCGGTATATTAACCAAACTATTACACTAGTTGGTATTTAAAATCAAAACTAATACACGTGTTGTTATTTGGAACCATAAGTAAAACATGTGTCGGTATTTCAAATCAAAACTTATACACGTGTTGTTATTTGGAACCATAAGTAAAACATGTGTCGGTGTTTGAAATCAAACCTTATACACGTGTTGTTATTTGGAACCACAAGTAAAACATGTGTCGGTGTTTGAAATCAAATCATGTATTAGTTTAATTTAATCTACCATTAGGAAGCTGCTAAGGTAATCCTAATTTTTAAAATGGGAGAGAAAGGAAACATAAAATAGTTATAATCCTATTTTTATTTTAAGTGACGTTTGATGGGTTTTCTTCCTTTGAATATTTTGTAGAATCAGGTGTACCATTTTTGTCATTTGTTTTATTTATTGATGATATAAAAAATTTAAGTTTGAATTGTACTATTTGTTGTATGCGGATGACTTAAATTATTTAGAAGTATTATAGTTCTTATAATGCTGCAGGATATTGATCGAATGTTCTTCTGAAGCCAAATATTTCAAAATTTCATGCTGATTAGTGTGCGTTCACACATTTTACAAGAAAGTTGGAAAGAAACATATTACATTTTAATTACAAAATGGGGTTGAGGCATTGGAAGTTAAGTATTCAATTAAAGATCTTGGTTTTTTATTTGATACCAAAATTTCGTTTTTATACCATATTTTGTCAGCATGTAAGTCAGCATAGTCAAATGTGACTTTGACATCAAAACCAATACTCATAAGATAAGAAAAAGATGCAGGTGACGAAAGTCTTGAGAAAGTGTTAAGGAGCGAACTGGATGATTGCCAGTGTGACTCTTTTTATAGTTTATCATTTCCCTTCTGTCTGATTTTATTTTTACAGATGGTTCACAATTTGTAGTGAGAAACATTCAATATCCATGTAAAATCCACTATTAGACATATAACAAAGTCAAGGTTTACACTTGTTGGTCTGTTCCATGATTTTTTTTCAATTTGACTTGCTTAAAACAAACTATAATAGATACAATGTTGCTATAAAAGTTCCCATAGCTGATCCCAAAACATGTCTGGGTTTTACATCAAAATAATATAAGAATTTATCCGAGTATGCTCCTAAAAATAATAAAGGTGTTTCCTCCTAAAAATAACCAGATCATACAATTATCTCACATGTCATGTTTATCACTAAACCCAATCCACTAGTCCAAGTTTGACACCGAATTTATCTCCAGTAGCGATATTTGACACAAAACTAGTACATGTGTCTTGGTTCGGCACCAAAACTTCACTGAATGTCTTTGCACGTCATTTTATATTTTTCATTTCCTAAACTGCTGGTTTTATATGTAACGTCGATCCCTGAAATTGTAAAATGTTTATACGATATTAAACTTATTTTCCCGTATTATAATGATTCTTGAGCTTAAGTATATAGTACTGACTTAAAAATCATAGTATAGAAAAAAAATGCAATATTCAATTTTAAATTGCAAGACGTAATTTATCAAACTACAAATTTACTTTCAGTCTTTCGAAAACTAAGAATTTTCGTTTTATTGGAAGTTTTTTAATTGGCATGTCCGTTTACTATCCTTTGTTGTGAGAATGTTCTGTAAAAAAAACAATAATAATAAAAATAAAGAAATAAATAAAATTAAAAAAATACCTAATGTTGCCTTTTGTCCTGTTTCATTTTAATTAGTAGTTCCATACCGTCTACTGGCAAACATTGTTTAAGTCAGGACTCTGTTGTTAATAAGCGACTCACCATTGTGTGTTGTTACTATGTAATATGACAGATATATAGTTATCTGTGGTAATATTAATTAAAATATAATAAAATATTTCACCTATTGTTACCATCTTTCATGTAATCTTTATTTATAAAAATGTAGACAACAACTTATGTTAAATGTATTCTTATTATTCTTGTTAGGTAACTCTATTTAAATAACTATTTTTATTTAATATATTATATGATAGTCCATTATGGGGAGAGTACTAGGGGAGGTTGATGTTTTACTAATAAGCAAGAACTGTTTATTTACTCTTTAAAAAAACAGGGAAATTTGATTGTGGTTCATTTTATTGCTTACGTCAACATTTTAAAGTTACCTTAAATTGCTAATGATTTTTAGTGTGTAGCCTTAGTAATTGGTTTGTTTTGGATCGTTAATTTTAACACTATTGAAGACCTATTAGTAATTATCATTGTATGCTGATTAGATAGTAAAGTTTTCAAATTACTGCTTATACGGGTACTTCAGAGTGAACTATATTTCTAGTCAACCAGACAAATTGTAGTAGTTAAAAGTAGGCTAATTAGCACGATACGTACCTTCATTAACGTTAGTGAGACTTATGGTGATGAGATCCACCCTACAACTAAACCAAGCCCTACTGAGATTGTGGAACATTACACCAACTCAGGAGGGGAAAGATAAACAAAGTCGAAAAGATTTTGGTAATTTTCAAAGATAATTAAAACAATATATAAATGAAACATTAAAACGAACAAATTACACTACGAAACAGTTAAATGGATATACTGTTGGTCACAATAGAATTTTTATAAGAAATTATAAATAAAACCTAATTGAAATTTCTCCTCAAGGCTAAAAAAAAAAAAAAAAAAAAAAAAAAAAAAACTAAACAGGTTTAACAATAATACTAAATTCTGCACTATAAAAACGAACTGTATGTCACGTTGGGTATTATAGTATTGCCAAAAGGGAACACTCAATAGATATAAATAAATGACTCGTAAAAATACCAAGTCTTAAACAATTAATTATTTAGTTTTAAATTTGTATAACGAACAAGGGTAAAAATATAAAATGTAAAAACTAACAATATAACAATGCAATCTTATAATTTAATTTATTAAGTGGCAGCTAAATGATCGGATTCTCAAAGACAAAATTAGAGGATAGCCAATTTTTTCAAAAATGTGTAAATAATATTTTTAAAATTTTGTAACGCTCCTCCCCATCATTCCAGTTTCCACAATGACGCCAAAATATAACGGCACAGAAAATGCTCCACCGGAAGACACAGATGAACAATAAAAGGACCGGTTCGGTAGCCTAAAAATGACCAGTTAAATTCAGTTCAAATCTCAGTTTGAAGATATGTGCGCAGTGATGAAGGCGGAATACAGTGGCTGGCCCATTCCGAAGATTCGCCGCTGTGACTCATAACCTCTTCAATTTCTCTTTGTAACTTATCTACACGGTCCGCCTCCCAACTGGATCAGAGAGGTGGTAAGCCTTTCTTTTAGCTGTGAGAGAGTAGGTAAATTATGATACTAATAATCAGCATTAATTTGTTATTGTCTTTGAACCACAACAATAAACGTCTGTTAATAAAACAAACACTAATAGTGACACACAGAATGGAACAAGCTAAAGATTGGAATTTAATTTTTATAAATTGAATACACTTTTTATTTATGTCAGAGGTTATAAAACTAAGTGCAAGGAAAATACCTTGCATTTTGTTACCTGAGAGCAGTTGCTTATAATTCTAGTTAAAATAATTAGCATAAAGCTTTTTAAATTATTCCTAAGGAAATTAATTAGGTTTTATTAACTTTTTTAACGTTATACATTTTTAATAACGTTACAAAAGTATAACGTATTAGAATGTTTATATAGGCCCTACCTTATGTACTTCGGTTTGAAGTTTTCTTAAGTTTAAAACTTAACAGATATTTTTAATATGACAAGGGATATTTTAAATTCTCTATTAATTTACGTAACAAGTTCATGACAGTTCATTAAGGTAATTAAGTATGTTAAATAGAGCACAATGAAATACATTTCGAAAATTAATGCTGCCTGATGAAACTTCTGACTCTGTTAATAAGTAAAACACCTTGAGTGGGTTTGGTATAGGGACACCTAAGAAATAAAGTGAAATATTTCCGTGAACAGCTCGTCACACCACGTAGACAAACCCGTTCAGGATCCCACGACTGTAGACTGCGGTGTTCAGCGTGAGCCACCCCTCAACACACCAGAGGATGCCACGCCCTCCGTTACAGACTCGGGTGTGCAATTTACTCTACCAGAGCAGCCCACTCAGTCTTCAGCTGAAGATCCTGAGCTTCTGGGCCGTCTCAGAACCTCTATAGAAGTCCTTGAGGTAGAAAATCTGTTCCTGAAGCTGCAGCTAAATAATTGCTCGTGCGAGGAACCTAGTGATGAACAAGCATGAAAGGAAGTCAAAAACAAAAGAAAAAAGCTTCCGTTGAACGCCACCATAATATCAAATTCACAACCAATCAATAAGAACATCCCACATATTCGGAAATAAATAGCTTTCAACCAAACACCCAAAAGCTCCTAAGAAAATAAAAATAATGATAAAAAAATTCTAGAACCACCTCAAACATTCTCCACTAAAACATTGAACTTCCAGTGGATTTACATCTTGGCAGACAGCCATTCCCGTCACCTTACTGGACTAGTGCAGCAACGAGGGGCTTTAAAAACCAAAGAGAGCGGTGTCTGTAAGCCAGCGGCCTGTAAGTAATCAAAAAAGTCTTTTTGGTAAGAATGATTCATTTTATAAATAAAGATAACCTGCTTTCTGAAGATCGTTTTAATTTCAGTAAGCGTAAAACGACAATTTAAGCTGTCGTCAGTCTAGTCGATTTGGTTGTGGAGGGACTAGAATGTCGAAAGTTCACATTAAGCGCGTTTCTCCACTTATCTAAAGCATTCGACAATGTTCATCATGCTAAACTGCTCGACAAACTTGAACTTCATGGCATCAGAGGCATGCCTCTCCAATGTCTTAGATCTTATCTTAACTACAGACAACAAGTCGTCCAAATTTCAAATAAATTTTCTGAAAGCTTCACTTAAAGTACGGAGTCCCTCAGGGTTTAATACTCCATCTGGTTCTCTTTTTGGTCTATGTAAATGATATTGGGTCATCACTACGGTACGGCAAACTTGTACAGTGTGCTGATGAAACAACGCTTTGTTTTAACAACAAATCAAGAGTAGATCTGGAACAGCAAGCTTTTGTTGACACCAACTATTGAGTCCAGCATTTTAACAGCCTCTATCTGAAGAATATTTCAAAATCAAATGTCCTGACTAACGCGCTGCGATCAGGAGATCCAAGTAACGGGCCGGCAGGATGGCACCCTGCTGGTTGTATTTATCTGTTCCAAATACCTTGGAAAATTCCTCGATAGGGATTTTTTTACTTATAATATTCATATAGATCAAATTTGTTCAAAACTTTCTTCATGAATTTTTATTTTTAGGTAGTTAGCATAATATTACCCTACTCAGGTTCTGATATCGGCGGATTACGAATTAATCTACCCTTACCTTACCTATGGTTTGGTATTGTGGGTTGCCAGCTCAAACGTCAGTTTTTATAGCTTTCAAATTTCAAAAGCATGCGATTCACTTAACCGCGTGGTTGAAGTTCAGAAAATCTTGCAAGGGAGCATTCAAGGATTTCAAACTCTTGACCCTGCCAACTCTCTAAATTTTAGAGACAACCTTATTCTGTATGTCTAAATGTGCTATGACCAGTGGTCGAAAAATTCACACATATGGCACACGAGGCAGGAATACCTACCGAACTGGGAGACACAAGACGGAGCTTACAAGCACTTGCCCTTGCAAGCAGGGGTTCGTTTTATCAATATATTGCCCAATTCAATTAAAAGTGCCCCGACACCCAAGGCGTTAAAACTCGTGTGAAACGCTTCTCAGCGTCCCAATCATTTTTCTATATTTCATTTAATTTCCTTTATTAGTGCAAGAGACAATTAACATTGTATTGCTCAAGTCATTAGCTATTATATCTAAAATGTAGGCATTCATTTACATCGAAGAGCCTTTCAAACTTACAATTAATTGATCATCCGCTCACTCTCGCAATCATCCGACGCCAATTTTCAACCACTTCCAGCGCAGGGGTTAGTCCTTCAATTGGTCTCCCAGCTCCCTTCCAGAAACTCGCCCACGCTGTAAAATGTACTAGACGCTAGAAAGCGTTTAAGGCGAGTTTTAAACCCCTTAGGTGTTCTGGAATTCTTAATTGACAGTGGCAATCTGTTGATTAGGCGAGCACCTGCTTGTGAGGGCAAGTGTTCGTAAACTACTGTTCTGTGTCTCCCAGTCCGGTAATTTTCTCTGCCTCTTGTCTTGTACCCGTGTACGTCATGGTTAAGACACGTTTTGACCAACAAAAAATGGCAGTTTCTAAAATGTAAAGGCTAGGCAGAGTCAACAGTTGCAAATTTTTAAAAGTAGCCCTGCACAGCTCTCTGCTGCTCAATTTTGCGATAGTTCGGATCACCTTTTTTTGATTTAAACACTCTTAAAAATTAATGTTTGCGCTGGCTCCCCACAATACCACTCCATAGGAAAGATGTGAATAAACCAGAACATAATACGACGTAATCAGTACCTGACTTGGGCAGTATTTGGCCAAAGATCTTAAAACATATATCCCCGAGGACATTTTGGCGCAAACATAGTCAATATGACGGGACCATGTCAAATCTCGATCGAGGTATATTCCAAGGAACTTTGAGGATCTGCCTTCCTCTAGAATGGGTTCTGCCACTATGACGTAGGTCCCCCCCCCCTCTGACTCTGTAGAGTGTAATGAAAAATTTAGAACATTCGATTTTGATAGGCTTGTTTGAATATTGAGTCTGTTAAATTGTCGACCGCAGTTGTTTACGTCAACAAAAGTGTTTGCCTCCAAATTTAGTTTTGAGCTTTCTTTAAAACAGAGAGTTGTGCCATCAGCGTACTGCACCATTTTTTCGTGGAGAAGTGATGAACCTATGTCATTGACATAAACCAGGAAGAGAATAGGACTGAAAATTGAATCCTGGAGAACTCCATATTTGACTGGAGTTCATTTTGAACAATGATTTGCAATCTGGATAACTTGTGTTCTACATCTTAAACGAACTAAGCCATAAAAGCGGCTCGCCTCGAATGCCATGGGATTCTACTTTGTAAAGCAGTACTCCTTGTTAAACGCAGTGGAATGCTTTAGAAAGGTCAAGAAACTCGCTTAGAGTGTGATAATGACCTTCTATCCCCTCTAAAATTGAATTAACTAGACTCACAACTTTGTCGATCGTTCATTTGCCCATTCTGAACCCAAATTGGTAGTCAGAGAGCTGATTGTATATGTTTAAAAAATAAAGTATTCTGGAAACTAATAGCTTTTCAGATATCTTGCTCAGAGCTGGCACGATTAAGACAGGCCTATTATTATTTATTGAGTGAGGATTACCTTTTTGAAATATTGGATGAACTTAGCAGTTTTCAGGAGAGAGGGGAAAATTCCTGTTTGAAAAGACAAATTGACTAAATGGGTTAGTGGTCTCACAATATACTTTGAGCATTTTTTTACTAGGAAAGTGTTTAATAATCCGTTCGAGCTCTTCCTCAACTACAGGGGCCAGTGTCATTGAATGTACTGGACTCTGCTTGCGCGTGGTATTTCCTTGCAGTGGTGATGTAAGAGGGCCTTGCCGACAAGCAGCAGACGAGAACAATCTGTTAAACTCGTCCGCAACCTCGGAAGCATCACTGACTAGGGTATTCCTAATTTCAATTTTCAGTTGTCTGTGTTCTGTAGTTTTATTGTTAATGATGCCCCACAAAGTTTTTTAAATATTTTTCGAGAGAAGATTTGATTTTGAGACATCATATATATGCCTTTGCTGCTTGGATCACCTTTCTGTAGATTCTTTTGAAATTTCTAGAATAAATGTTAAATTATTAATTGTTTGTGTTTTTATTGATTTCGGAGAGGAACTTCTCTCTCTAGATCCGAATGCCCCTCGTGACCCAATTATTTGTTTCTTGTTTTATTACAATATTGACTGTTTTTGTAGGACAGCAGATATTGATATAAAAGGTTAGATAATTGTTAAAAGTTTTAAAGTTGATGTACTGGTTGATTTAAATTTATAAAATTCCACTGTTCATTTGAAAGGTTATAATTGAGGAAAGCAATGTTGTCAGGCCCTGCTTCTCTTATATATTTCAATGTTTTGTTTGTTTTTCGATCTTTTTTCCACTTATAATAGCCTCTTGGCCATAGTAGTCCGAATTGCTGTGTTGACAACTGACACTGCGACATTAGACACATTTGAGATGATGTTATTGGTTGCTGATTCAGTATTATTATTTGTCACTCTCGTTGGAGTTTTGACTAACGGGTACCAGGCCAAACGATCTTAATATATCGATAAACTGTTTGTAAGACGAGTGATTGCTGTCCAGCACGTTTATGTTAAAATCTCCCAGAAACACGAATTCTCTATTGTGGTTGATAAGATATGTCAGTAAAGATTAAAACCTTAATTTCCACTGGGAAGCCTGTAAATTCCCACTATACTTAGATTTGACTTGACTATGGGAATTTTAATACCAACTGCTTCGAAATCTTTTTTTGTCTGTTTATTTAATTGAGAAATTTGTAAAAGAAATATTTTACTTCAAGAAGATAGTGATACCACCTCCTTTGGAGACATGCCGACAGTAAGAGTTTGCCAATTTATGGTTTGGGATTTTACAAAGATCTATGTTTTAATCGTTAAAACCGTATTCGGTTACAACAAGTACGTCCAATTGGAGCTCTTCGCAGATAAGTTGTATTTCTTCTAATTTGTTGGTTGCAGATTGAGCTTTTTAATGAAGCAGACGAAAGGAATTTTGATATTTCAATTTTGAAATTGTTGATTTGTATGAATTAAAGTGTGTTAATTTTGGCCATTGCTTGGAGGTGGGTTCCCTAACAAATGTAAATCACTATTATTAGTAGGTTGAAAGTCAGTCAGTTATTGGTATTTGAAACTAAAACTAATACATGTGTCGGTATTTTAAAACAAAACTAATATACGTGTTGGTAGTTGAAACCAAAACTAATACACTAAAACCAGGATTAACGTAATATTTTCATTGCTTCACTGTCCAATAATAATTCCCGCTAAAGTCTCATCGCTTCCCGCTTCCCATAACCTTGAATTTATTATATTTACTGGCTACCATACAACTAAAAAGACTACAAATGTTATTGTTAACTACAAAAAGACTATACCCTCTTGGATGGAAATTCCCCTCTCACGAAAAGCATCCTCTACTTCTTTCTCCGATTTTCTTCTTGGTCTTCCTCTTCTACACCTTTCCTTCACTCTACGTCTTTCAAACTCTTTGGAAGCCTTGTGGCTCTTATGCACAATGTGGTCATGCATTGAACATGACCAAACCATCTCAATTGTTGTTTCTGAACGACTTCTTTTATGGGCTTAATGTCGCTTCTCATTGCAACATTTCTAACTCTCTTATCTAGTCGTATTTTCTATTTTACGTAGGAACCTCATTTACATTGTTTGGATTAACTTCTGAGCTTTTTTTACTACAGCCAATGACTCACATCCAAAAGTTAGGGTAGGTACAAATTTGTTGAATAAATAATTGTCAATTTAGTCTTTTTTGTGATTTCCTTTTTCCATTAAATTTAGTTCTAATACTATGGAATACTGGCTGCTCATATTCTTTCATTTATTTCTATGTATATTGTTCCGTCTTCTGAGATTGTAGAGCCTAGATATTTGTATTTTGCATTTGTTCCAAACCTGTATTCCCTATTAAAATTTTGTGCCTGTTCCCATGTCTACTGATTAATAATGATTTGTGTCTTGTAAGTATTTATTGTCATGCCCTTCTTCTCAAGCTCTTCATTCGAAATGTTCATATTGTGTCGTAGGTTTTCCTAGTCCGAAGATAGTACTACAAGTCACTTTTCCCTCAAAATTACTTAAATAAGGGAACAATTTATTCATAGGTAAATATATTTAATACAACAAAAATATTGGGTCATATAGGATTTATTCATAGTTAAACATTATATTCAATCTTTTAAAACCACTTAAATATTCAAACATAATTTAAGTGTTACAAAATATATGTGTGTTGCTTTTATGACACTTTTATTCCCATTATCTTGAAGTGGAAGTCGTACCCTTTACTCCTCTGAGACTCCATCGTGAACTGAGCGTTGTACGTGTCAACTCCTCCACCCAATAAGGTGACCAAGCCTTCGTCCCCTGGGTGCATATTGTTAGAGACCCGGATATAGGTGATCAAGTACTTTCCTGGAATATCAGGCGTTGGAAAATAGAAAGATCCAGTCCTTTCAATAAACGGGATACCAAACTTAGAGTCATTGCTATCAACTAGGACCCTGGGAAATATAAAAAGAATGATTAGAATACTGTTTTAAAAAGTGCAAGAAACCATCTAAAAATATAGGACATTCAGATTATAGAAAATATAAGAAAAAAGAGAAAGGTGATATATCAAACTGAAACCTATAGTAAATGTTCAAATCAACTAGAAAGGTTGACTCAATTTACAAAGTCTCAACTGCAGACATATACCAGTTGTAAAGTCCGGAAATAGACAATTTTAATAATTTAATAACTGTACTAAAAATAGTAAACCATTCAAATAGATGAAAAAACATATTACCTATTTTTTATAAATGTAGAATTTGTCGTCATTAAGTCGCTGATTATGATGTCAATGTTAAAAATATATGAAACAAAAGGTTGGATACAAATTATTTTTATCTCCCATTACCACGATTGCTACAGATAAACGTTTTACAAAAAAATGACTCACTCATCTTTTTCTGTATTTAAATTATATTTACGTACTAAAAAATGGTAAAAATTAGAAATTGAATGCTTTAAAGTTATAAAAAACAAGACACTTGGTGGGCAATTCATAAAAATCATTTAAAAATACACTTTTTTTCTTCAAAATAATTTTCTATGGGTTTCGTGAGTTGATTGTGATTACACCAACAACACCCTTTAAAATAATGCTAAATTAAAGGGGTAAATGAAAAATCATCGTTTAAAGGGGTAGAGTTTTCTATCGTTTTTGAAAATTTTACTCAAAACGTTTAATTAAATATGTCACAATCAGAATATATTTGCTTATATATTATATTTATGAATTAGTAAAATTTATAAATAACGAATTTAGTACAGACAATTAGGAAAATTACCATACTAGTTACAAATGTTATTTTTTATTACAATCATCACGGTCAGAGCTGTTATGAATAATCTAAGGCACCCACAATGAATGGTATTCCGAAAATTCAGAAGCCTAATGTACCTATTAGGCCCCTGGTAAATTACCTCTACCTGTTTTGTAAAGGCACCAGGCACCCACAATAATAAAATACCACCAGCCATTAATAGGCCCAGCAAAATCTATATGAATACGTTGCTGGTTGTAAAGCTCCTATGGATGTATAGGTGTTTCAGGCGGATCTTTTAGCTTTTGTTGCCATTTAGAACACCTTCCTACCATATTTTCAATATCTTTGTCAATTTGATTCCAAAAACAAAAACTTCTTGCCAAAGACTTCTATTTAGACATTCCAAAATGCCCAACGGGAAGTTCATTTTAAATTGTTTTCTGCAAACTTAGGAGTATAACAATTCGAGATCCTCAAAACATACAACCGTCATATGTTGTGAATTCGCTGTCTTTAAGTCCCAACATTTAGAAACTTTTACCACATCCTAACAAAGTTTTCAAACATTCCTTTAAGCACTGGGTCCTTTTTTGGTTTTCTCCCGAATATGTTTCTTTTTCACAGACGTCATGTTAATCTGATGACTCAAATATATAACATGGTCATCGATATTGTGAGAAACTATCCTAATTGGAAATATAGACAGAAAATTAGCATTTCCATGTTTTGTAGTGTTACGATTATGTAATCGAAACCTGACAAAAAATGTGCATAATTGAAAATTCTAGATGCTGTCATTCCTGGTAGATTTCTAGATGGGTCAAATATTGAAACTAATGGTTTGTGGTCAGTTACTAATATGAATTTCCTGCCATAGAAATTTGGCAAAAAATCTGTTCACACCCCAGTAAATTACCGACAGCCTCTTTAGCAATTTGACTACATTCCCTTTCTGTTTTTGTTAACGTTCGTGGTGCAAAAGCCATTAGTCTTTCTGAGCCATCTTCATATCTGTGAGATAAACAGGCTCCCAGGCCTGTGGGACTTGCATCTGGTGCTAGGATTAGTGTAACATCAGGGTCGTAATGAACCAATGTTTGTTCAATAGTAATGTCAGCTTTAACTTTGGTAAATGCATCTTCACAACGTTTAGTCCATTTAAATTTTTTTCATTGTTGTAATAGATTATTTAGTGGTTCAAGTAGTGTAGATCAGTTTCTTATAAAACGGTTGTGATAGTTTGCTAGTCCCAAAAAGGTTCTTAGTTCATTAATATTATTTTGCTTTAACAATTCTTTCAATATTGTCTTTTTATTTATAAATACCTTTTTCGTCTATAATGTGACCCAAATATTTGACACTTAGTTGGAACAATGTATACTTGTCCTTATTTAATTTCAAATTGTATTGTTTTATCCTTTGTAAAACTTGTGTAGACGAACCATTGCTTGTTCAACTGAACTTCCTTGTACGAGAATATCGTTAAAAAAACAAACCGTTCCGTCTGTTCCATGTAATACTTTGTCCATAAACCTTTGCCAATTACTAGGTGCAACCTTGATGCCGAACATAAACCTACTCACTTTGAAAAGACACTTGTGTGTGCTTATAGTTTGCATTAAAGTTGATTCTTCATCCATAGGTAATTGTAGATAACCATTGTTTATATATAATGTAGAACAGTATCTTTCCTTCAGTCATATGTGTGAACATTTCTTCTATTCGGGGAATTGGGTAGTTTTTATCTACAATTTGCTTGTTTATCGTAACTTTGTAATCCTTAAGCTGCCATTTGGTTTTCTGAAAGGTACAATTGGAGTTTCCCACTCAATATTATCAATTTTGTAAATGATACTCATCTTTTCGAACCTTTCAAGTTCATCTTCAACAGTTTTTTCGTAAGCGTAGGGAACCTGTCTAGGTTTAATTAGAATTGGTGTAGTTCCTTCTATTAATTGTATATAGCCCTGTTCTGAATTGATTTTACCTATTTCTGGGCTGAAAATGTCTTGAAACTCATTTGGTGACGAGATACAGGTCTTTCCTACTGCTGGAGTCTTCAGTAGATAAGTTCTAGTTTTCATAAATAATTGTTTTCAAATTTAATCAGGTTTTGCTAATTTATTATTAGAATGGGGAGGGGAATGATAATTTCGTCGACCAAGTCGACGAAATTAAACCCATGTACTTCATAGTTGTGCAGGATACGGTGGCAAATTTAATCCTTTATTTACCTCACGGCCTCTGATTATAACAATACCATCTCACCCGTGATCGCACAGCCGTCCGTTTTCTCCACAAGTTCACTGCACTTGTGCAAAATACATGAGTTCAGAGTTAAATCTATTTTGCCATTGTCTTCTATAGGAACTTACCTTTCAACTAAATATACTAGGAAAACTATTTTTACTAATGGTGCACATGCTTTTTCTTACTTATTGAGCCAAGTATATTCTTATTGTCTTGATATAATATATATTATTCTTATATATTTAGAAAATTATTGACGGAATCACGTAATGTTAAAAAATAGAATGCCTACACAATACTCTCAATATTAAGTGAGTGTAAGATAACTACAGTATTTTTATGTTCTCCCTACTGGTATTGAGGCATTGAGTTATTCATTATAAAACCACGAACCAACACTTACGTATTACTTACTTTCCTTGCTTCACTTTCTAATAATAATTTCCTTCTGAAATCTCCTTTATTCCTGAAGTTACTGAATGGTTCAGGATGAATTGTTCGTCCAAAATTGGAGTACAATCTTAGCAGACCAAATAGTTATCAAGTACCTCACAAGCAAAGACTAGAAATGTTAAAAGTTATTAAAATATGAGAACATTTGATTAGTGGGTATACATAATACAATATATATTCCTGCACACACAAGGATTTATTCATAGTTATATGAGGTTGACAATAACTATAATCATGTTTAAAGAATTCTTCCTTGTATCAAAAAGGTGAAGTCAATACCCTTCCCAACTTGAGACTTTAGCTGGAAACTAGCATAGCCCTCGCCAGATCCTCCTGCCGTCAAGGTGACCGTGGCGTAGTCTTCTGGGTCCATATTGTTAGAAACATGGATATATGAGATGTAGTACCGTCTAGGATCGGCACGGTTTGGAAACGGGATGTCTTCAACTATAACATCGCCCGGCACACCTTTCACAATGAATCTTTTATTGACCAGCACTCTGGGAAATATAAGATGGATAAGAATAATTTATTTTCTCCTTCTTATAAATATTACACAATACAAACATAAAAAAATAAAACTGTAATTTTCATGTGAATTAAAAGATACTAAAAAATTAAAAACTATACTTATTTACAATATTAAATTTTGCTCATTATAAAAATGTCTTTTCAAGCCAGCTCAGACTGCTTAAACTATAATATATAAAGACAAAAGAGAAATAAAACACTTAAATTAAATAAACATAGTTAGCAATTTAACTAAAAAAACACAATAAATATATAAAAGAAAGAAAACATTTAGGGCCTCAAAGGCAAATGCCTGATTTGATACTTCATAATTATTAAAAAAATGATTATGGTACTGATTTCAGTAGTATTACGAATTTCCGATCAAATAGGAAGGTAATATATCCATCTAAAACCATTTGCAAGTTTCAAGGAAGGTCTCAACTTGAAGTTTTGCAGTCCGGAAATATCCCGTTTAAGTAGTAAACAATTTGAATAACTTGAAAACTTACCAAATTTTAAAATTTTGTATCCTTGGGAGTGTTTAGGTCGCTTGTAATGATTTTAATGTTTTATCTCCCGTTATCAAAATTGTTACAATTAAAAGTTATAAAAAATATATCTACATATAATTTCTTTGTTTTTGAATAATATTTACGTACTAATAACAGGTGAAAATTACTAATTAAGTTCTGAAAAAGTTGACAAATCATGATAGAGGAAATTTATACAAATTATAATAACAGCATTTTTTCTCAAAATCATTATTAGGCATTTCATGGATTTTGTATAATGGTTCCGTAACAAAATAAAGATGCATGAAATTGTCAGATACAAAATTGGGGTTGTCTACAATGTTAAATGTTTTACGCAAAAATATATAGTATAATATGTAAAAATTAAGACCTTGTTGCACAGGACTTATAATAATAGATCAATGAAAGACATTCATAATATTAAATTGAGCTATGAAAAATTTTAAAATTAACATGGTGGTTGGAAATGTTAAGAATATAATTTTTGATCTTTATTAAAGGTTGATTTAGGATATTTAGCAAAAAAAAAACACGTACAACAATCTAGTGAATGAAATATCTTACTTCTTCACATGTTTTCACTGATTTTTGTATAAGGAAGATTTTACAAACAAATCGTAAACATCAAATAGTATATTTTTATTTAACTGGTATTTTGGTCCACTAATTATGGATCTAACAATATATATCATTTTACGGGTAGTAAGTATTAAATTTGACAGTTTTTGATTATATAAATTAAAAGTATTTTTATAATCAACAAGCCCTGTATATTAATTGATATTGCGTCATTGATTGAAATAGTGTATAAACGTATACACAAATTTTCTTAAGCACAGATGTAAAAATAAAAGTAAATATACACGTGTTCCAACTGAACATTTAATTTTTATCTGTTATTTTCAACATACTATTTAGATTTTTTTTTAATGTGTGAAATGGGCTAATTGATAGTTTAATTTGACATGTTGAAGATTTGATATTGTATTTGACTATCAACTGTTATATTTTCATTTAATGTTGAACGATTTTAAAATGACATTCTTATAAGAGTTAGGGTACAAATAAGGGATATTTCAATCACTTAGAAATGAAAATTCAAAATATTATTTTCTAATTGCTTCTTTCTCAAACAGAATCTGCATTCCTAAAATGTTTCAATTTAATCGGGCAAAGAGTTTCAGAGATCTCGAGATTAGTTATTTGGTATATATTTCATGTTGTATATCTTTTACATACAACTTGTTTTTATAAAGCATTTAATATATTTTGTGTACAATTTACCAAATAACACAAATTGTATATATATAAAAATAAAAACCTTTTTTCTTGAATATGTTATAAAATACATTTATAATTCGACTCTATCGATTGTCAAAGCACAACACTCCAGAGTCCTTTGGTTGGTTGGTGACCTCAATCTATTTTTTAGGTAATTTTTAAGTTGCAGTCCTTTGAATGTGTTTAAAGTTTATCGTAAAAAGCTTCTAGAAGTGAAAATGGTAAAGGTAATTTATCATTGCTACCCATAGGCGAGGGTTCGTCAAAATCCAATAAACTATCCAACTATTTAAACAACATGACCGTCTAACTAAAAATTAGGGTTTTACAAGCCATTTATATAAAAATTACCTGGTCCCAGGAGCGTAAGGATCTCCACTTTCAAAACATACCCATGGAACGTAAATCTTATTTGTACATGCCACGTCCTGTGCATCTGAGGCCACAGGATGACTTGCCAGCCAAACCACGAAGAGGATGAGAGGGATCATACCTAAGGTAATCCTGGACACTCACTGAAGGTGTATACAAGGTTACGTTGACGAGCCTCATTATATATACTACTGTTTTTGCTTAATTACTCAGAAATGTAATTAACTTGGAAGTGCAAAACAAGAAGCTCATTCATGATGATAAAGGCAGTATTTATAAAAAATTATATAACTAATCAGTATAATGTAAAACTAGTGTTTCTTATCCAATTTCTATTAAATTATAAATTATGATTTGATAGTAACCAATTATTTAGGCTATAGTACTATTATTTAAATTTATGACAGAAATATATCTTACGTAATTAATAAAATGGAACTTATAAATTTCTTTTTAAATATGATTGATTTTTTTCAATTGATAATTACAAAAGTAAAATACATTTATATCATTTGGAAAATAACTGGCCACTTTTTATAGTAACATGGCCAGTTATACAAAGAAATTATAAAACACTAGCGGAATATCCGTTCTTCGTACGTGGTTTATGTTGATTAACCCAAAAATTTGATTAGTCCAAATAGTTATCAACGACCTCACAAGCAAAGACAACACATGTTAAAACTTATTTAAATACGTGAATATTTGATTAGTGGGTATATAAAATACAATATATAATCGGGCACACAGAAGGATTTATTCATAGTTATATGAGGCTGACAATAACTATAATCATGTGTAAAGAATGTATCCTTTTATCAAGACGTTGAAGTCATACCCTTTCCCCACCTGAGACTTTATTTGGAACAAAGCATAGCCCTCGCCAAATCCTCCTTGCGTCAAGGTGACCGTAGCGTAGTCTTCTGGGTCCATATTGTTAGACATACTACGAGATGTAGTTATGTCTAGGATCGCCAAAAAATGGAAACGGATACGTTCCTTGTATTACCTCACCCGGCACACCATCAGCATATTACCTCACCCGGCACACCATCGGCATATTACCTCACCCGGCACACCATCAGCATATTACCTCACCCGGCACACCATCAGCATATTACCTCACCCGGCACACCATCGGCATATTACCTCACCCGGCACACCATCGGCATATTACCTCACCCGGCACACCATCGGCATATTACCTCACCCGGCACACCATCGGCATATTACCTCACCCGGCACACCATCGGCATATTACCTCACCCGGCACACCATCGGCATATTACCTCACCCGGCACACCATCGGCATACTACCTCACCCGGCACACCATCGGCATATTACCTCACCCGGCACACCATCGGCATATTCTCTGACATTGATTAACACACTGGAAAATATCAAAATAATTATTAGAGCACTGTTTTCAAAAGTACTAGATATTTCCGATTAAATCGAAAGGTAATATATCCACCTGAAACCATTTGCAACTTTTCAAGGAAGTACTCTACTTAAAATGTAAAGTCCAGAAATAGACAATTTCAGTAGTAAATAATTCTAAAGACTTGAAAAATTACCTAGTTTACGAACGTTATATCCTTGGGGGTGTTTAGGTCGCTAGTAATGATCTTAACATAAACTAAATTATGACAAAAATGGCCATTGCAAAATAGGGTTTATCTCCCACTATCTAGATTGTTAAAAGTTATACAAAATATATCTACATACAATTTCTTTGTTTTTGAATAAGATTTACCTACTAATAAAAGGTGCAAATTACTATTTAAGTTCTGAAAAGTTGAAAAATCACGATAGAGGAAATTTATACAAATTATTATACCAGCATTTTTTTCTCAAAATCATTATTAGGCATTTAAAATGGATTTTGCCTAGTGGTTCCGTAACAAAATAAAGATGCATGAAATTGTCAGATACAAAATTGGGGTTGTCTAAAATTTTAAATGTTTTACGCAAAAATATATAGTATAATATGTAAAAATTAAGATTTTGTTGCACAGGACTTATAATAATAGATCAATGAAAGATATTCATAATATTAAATTGAGCTATGAAAAATTTGAAATTTAACTTGGTGGTTGGAAATGTTAAGAATATAATTTTTGATCTTTTTAATGGTTGATTTAGGATATTCAGCATAAAAACACGTACAACAATGTAGTGAATGAAATATCTTATTTCTTCACATGTTTCACTGCTTTTTGTATAAGAAAGATTTTACAAAAAAAGCGTAAACATCATATAGTATATTTTTATTTACAATATTTTATACAGTACAAGTAATCGTCACACAACACAAATTTATTACAATATAAGTACAAAATGCACAAATATTATGGTCGATCGAATATTTTATACAAGAGTTTTTTCTTGAAATATCTATTAAGGATTTCATGGATCGTAGATTATGATTTGCCTAACAAAATAATGATGCATTAAAGTGTCAGATACAGAAAAGGGGTTGTCCACAATGTTAAAGATTTTAAGCAAAAAATATAGCATAATATGTAAAAATCAAAATCTTGTTCCACAAGTATTATAACTATGGATTATTAAAAGACGCATTTATCGAATTGAGTGCCGAAAATTTTAGAAATTAACATGGTGGTTGCAAATGTTTACAGTATCATTTTTGATTTTTTTATGGTTTATATTTAGCAACAAAACATGTACAACAATGTAGTGAATGAAAATCTTAGTTCATCACACGTTTCATTACTTTTACAAAGAAAACACGTAAACATCAAATCGTATATTTTTATTTTTAAGGTATTTTGGCCCGCTAATTATGGATCCATCAATATATAATTTTAGGACTAGTAATTATTAAAATTGATGTATTTTCAATATGAAAATTAAAACTATTGTTAAAATCAACAAACACTGTATATTGAATGCGATTGCGTGATTGATTGAAATAGTGTATAATATTTTGGTTAAGCACATATGCAAAAAATTAAAGCATAATATACATGTGTTCCAATTAAAAATTTTACTTTTAATGTCTTATTTTCATAAAGTTATTTAGTTTTTTTAATTAGTGTGTGAACTGGATTAACTGATAAATTTATGTGACACGTTGAAGATTTGATATTGTGTTTGACAATGTTGAATTATTTTAAAATGTTATTCTTATAAGATTTAGGGTTCAACTAAGGGATGTTTAAATAATTTTCAAATGAAACTTAAATTATTTTTACTTATTGCTTCTCGTCATACAAAATCTCCATTCACTAAGATTTTCGAGATTAGTCATTTAGTATATATTTAATTTTGTATATATTTTACATACCGTTTGTTTTTACAAACCAGTAAATATATTTTGTGTACAATTTACCTTTTGTATATATATAAAGATATGCCTAATCCCAAAGAGAAAACAACGGAAAACCAAGATCATCAGACCAGACCCGGAGTACCTAATCCGCAACCAAAATCAAATATTAGAGAAGATTAAGGCAGGAAACCTCCAGAACTGGGAACAGTTATCAGGAAAAGTCAAAGAGGCCATGAAACTAGCAGTTGCACCGAGAACCAGAAAACACCGCTGGTGGAACCACACTTGTGACGAAGCAATTGAAGTACGGATCAACTCATGGAAGAAGTTCAATAGTAACAGGACATCAGAAAATTGGCAGGAATTCCTCAAAACACAGAAACAGACGAGCAAAATTATCCGTAAAGAGAAAAGAAATCACGACAAACAGAAACTAGACGAGATAGAAGCGGACTTCACAAAGAACAACACAAGGAACTTCTATAGGACGTTCAGGGAAAACATGATGAAATACCAGGCACCTAACCTCTGCTTTAGGAGGACAGACGGGACACTGGAGACCAATACCAAGAACAACTGTAACATCTTGGCGAAGTACTTTGAGAAACTTTTAAATACTGAATCACCATCAGAAAAATTGGACATAGAAGAACCAGAATCGAATCCGGACAGTGAACCACCATCAATAGAAGAAGTAAGGGAAATCATCAAGAATCTTAAAAACAACAGAGCACCAGGAGAAGACGGCGTCATTGCGGAATTCTGGAAGCTAAAAGATCAAAATCTTTCAAAAAGCATTCACAACATCATGAAGCAGATATGGGAAACAGAAAAGATACCGAGGGAATGGTGCACAGCACTGATACACCCCCTACACAAGAAAGGAGACAAGTCAGACCCAAACAACTATAGAGGCATCTCACTGTTACCAGTCACGTACAAGATACTCTCCAAAGCACTACTAAACAGATTAGAGAACCAAACAGACCACCTAATTGGTGAATACCAGGGAGGGTTCCGCAAACACAGGTCGTGCGCTGAACAGATATGGAACCTTAAGATTATACTGCAACACAAACAGAACATAACCATAACCTTCGTCGACTTCAAGAAGGCATATGACTCAATTGACAGAGAAACCCTCTTTAAAATCCTAAAAGAATACAGAGTAGACAGAAAGACACTAACCTTAATTCAACAGACACTAACAAACACGACATCGAAAGTGAAGTTTTGTGGAGAGCTCTCAGAACACTTTGAAATAAGAACAGGAGTCAGACAGGGTGACGACATCTCACCAATGCTGTTTAACATAGTATTGGACAAGATAGTGAAGGAATGGGAGAAAACACAGAAAGGAGTATTGTTGGGAAAAGTAAGAGTAAAGTGCTTAGCGTTCGCAGACGACCTAGCTATCGTAACAGTGCAAGAAAGTGACACAATAAGAGCTATAGAGGAGCTACACAAAATTGCAGCCAAGACTGGACTACAGATCTCTTACGAGAAAACCCAGTTCATGAGCAACCTTAAGATCCCAACATTACACACAAAATACGGAACAATACACAGAACAAACAACTTTAAATACCTAGGAGAAACACTACAGATAACAGGAAGGAATAAGGTCTCGAATGAAGAGAGAAGAATGAAACTGGAGAGGGCCTACAAATTAACATGGAGCCACTACAATAAAAAAGCTATTTCACAAAAAGCCAAACTTCGACACTACGACACAGTGGTACTCCCGGAAGCACTGTACGCAGCAGAAACCACAATAATACAAGGCCAGACAGGAATCAAACAAATAGAGAAGACTGAACGGAAGATACTTAGGAAAATATTTGGGGCCACACAAAAAGACGGAGTATGGATAAAAAGACCAGCTAAAGAATTATACGAACACACAGAGAAAATAACAGACAAAATCAGGAAACGAAGACTACAGTTCTACGGACACCTTAGCAGAATGGAACCACATAGGTTAACAAGACAGATTTTCGACTGGGTTAGCACAAGGAAAGACAACAAATGGATGAACGAGGTAAAAAGCGATATGGGACAACTTAACATCACACAGGAAACAACACAAAATAGAACACTTCTGAGGAATCTGATCAAGAAAAACATACTACAAGAGGCACCGCACAGCAAAAAAACACAATGGACTGAACAGAGACGACAAGAACATAGCCAGAGGATGAAGGAATACTGGGCGAACAAGAAGACAGAGAAAAGGAAGGAGAGAGAGTGTGTAAAGTGGACCGAAGAAAGAAAACAAAAACACAGTGCACGAATGAGGGACGTTTGGGCAGCACGGAAAGAAGAGACAACAAGAAAAGGGACATGAAGTTTAGTCTAAATGCGCTCTTCAAGGGCATAACACAAATAATAATAATAATAATAATAATAATAATAATATATATATATATATATATTTATATTTATTTATTTATATATATATATATATATATAAACCTTTTTTCTTGGATATGTCATAAAATACATTTATAATTTGACTCTATCGATTGTCAAAGCACAACACTCCCAAGTCCTTGTGTTGGTTGGCGACCTTAATCTATTCTTTAAGTTATTTCTAGGTTGCAGTCTTTTGAACGTGTTTAAAGTTTAACGTAACAAGCTCCTAGAAGTGAAAATGGTAAGGTAATTTATCATTGCTACCCTTAGGTGAGGGGTCGTTAAAATCCAATAAACTATCCAACTATTTAAACAACATGACCGTCTAACTAAAAAATAGGGTTTTACAAGCAATTTGTATAAAAATTACCTGGTACCAGGAGCGTAAGGATCTCCACTTTTAAAACACACCCCTGGAACGTAAATCTCTTGTGAACATTCCACAATCTGTGCGTCTGAGGCCACAGGATGACTTGCCAGCCAAACCACGAAGAGGATGAGGGGGATCATACCTTAGGTATTCTCACTGTAAGTAATGAAAGACGCTCTAAATAGCATTCTATTATATACTATGTTATCCTTAACTACCCAAAACACGTTTGAATCTTAAGTATCAACACAAAGATCAATTAAAATGACTTTTATAAGTAGCAGAAGTTTGACAATAAGTGCTATATCTATGTTGATTACTACGACATTTTGTCCCAAATTTAAGGTGCTTTTTACTACTACAAATAATTATCAAACTAGATTTATTCCAATTACTGCGGCAAATATTATACATATAACTGAATAAGTCAATAGTAACTTGTCCTATGATAGGTATATTTCTGTAAAATAAGATCAGTTGTTATTTAGTTTTAGATAGGAAACTCTCAGCATGTAAGCAGTAAATATTATTGATCAATTAACTTCTTTAAGATTCCTAAAGATAAAGTCATACCTGAGATTAATTATAGATTTAAGAACCATAGAAAATGGAATACTCCTTGTTCTGTTCATTCTCTCCTTTTGGGAATTATTTTATGTTTATTTATGTACTTTATTTTAGAAATATCAAAGCACGTGGAACAATGCCAGTAGAACTTTACACGACAATATAACGAAGATTTAGCGTTCAAATATATGTTAACAAGTTTCATTAACTATATTATGACCCTTAAACTTTTAATTAAAATTAATAAACGTTAACTATAACTATAAAATGCACTGGTGTTTATAAAACGAAGCTTAGAAGTACGTTTAAATGTTGCGGCAAGTACTTTAATAACAGATAATAACAAGGCATTAAAAATCAATCATCAATAATAATAATGAATATAGCTTGTGTTTAGAACCATTACATATTTCCATTTTGACATACACACGGGCACATATGTGACGCCAAAACTAGTTCACGTGTTTTGATTTGACACAAAAATAGTACACGTATCGTTATGTAAAACCACAACTAATACAAGTGTTGGTATTTGAAACCAAGACTAAAACATGTATTGGTATTTAAAACCAAAACTAATACACTTGTCTCAATTTGAAACCAAAATTAAAATACACTTGTCGATATTTGAAACCAAAACTAATACACTTATATGAATTTGAAACCAAAACTAATACACTTGTCGGTATTTGAAACAAAAAAAAACTGATACACTTGTCGGTATTCGAAACAAAAAAACTGATACACTTGTCGGTATTTTAAACCCAAACTAATACACTGGTCGGTATTTGAAACAAAAAACCGATACACTTGTTGGTATTTGAACCCAAAATTAATACACTTGTCGGTATTTGAAACCAAAACTAATACACTTGTCTGAATTTGAAACCAAAGCTTATACACTTGCCTGAATTTGAAACCAAAGCTAATACACTTGTCTGAATTTGAAACAAAAAATAATAAACTTGTCGGTATTTGAAACCAAAGCTAATACACGTGTCTTGGTTTGGATCCAAAACGGCACGTAATGTTGTTTCACGTCATCTTATATATTTCAACAACTCTTCAGCTTGCGTATATACTACTGAACCAAAAAAACATAATATACAAAAAATGCAACCCTTAATTTCAATTGCAAGAAATAATTTATCAAATACAAATTTATTTTTAACTCTTTTGGATACCAATTATTTGCTTTTTACTGTAAGGGGTAGGTGCGCCCTATCTTCCGTAATGTTAACATATGTACCTTTTTCTCAGAAAGTAGAAAAGATATTTCATTTATGTTTTTTTTTACCTGATACATTGGCCTTTGTTACATAAACTACGGGATTAAAATCTAACTTTGGAATAATTATAAGTTTTTCACAAAATTTAAAAAAAATCTTTAAAATTTTTTCAAATTCTTTTTATTTATAATTTTTAAAACATTTTATTCTTTGTTGATTTTGACTATTTTTTTATTCTGCTTGTGTTACTAAGCTACATATATAACCACAAAAAGTTTCATCTTGTTACCATTAGTAGTTTTTGAGAAAAAGGAACATATGTGTCAAAAAACACAACTTTTGGAAAATCGCAATAAACCAAAATAAATACAGTTTTACTAATAAAAACAACACAAAAACTTACATTAATAAAACCCTGGTGCATATGATGGTTCTTTCCCTTCATCTTCTTTAAATGTATTACTACAATTACTATATGCACTAGTATTACTATATAAAGATGATATTAGAGTAATAATTGAATACACAACGTGTGGCACTCGGAGAGATGATTTCAATAAGAAATCGAGTAGGACACTTTTAGAAAACTAATATTGAAGCACATTTAGAAAATAATAAATAATTAGTGTTATATACCGTTGGAAAGAGGACATTTTAAGCTATAAAATGGTGAAAAAAACATTTTTCGATAAAAATAAAAATTTTCCATGCACCTACCCCCTTAATTTGCATGTCCATTTACTGTTATATTTCAAAACTTTTCTGTTCTACAAAAAATAAATAAATAAAAACGAATGTTGCCTTTCTCCTGTTTCACTTTAACTAGTAATATCTTACCATTTACTTGAAAAAAATGTTAAAGTTGGAGATCTGATTTTATATTTAATAAATCAGAGTATGAAATAAACTATGTTTATTAAAAATAAATAAAAAATATAATTCAATTCAATTTAAGTTCATTAAGGTCCACAATATCTGAAATTGTGATCAGTGATATTTCCCGAGCGTACTTTATTTCGAAAAACGTGTATAATGTGATAAAAATAACACAAAATGTTTAAGGTCTTGTATCTTACACACATTGAATTTAAGTACTTAGGCCAGTACTTGAATTTAAGCAAACATTTTATTTACGTTAATTCATACATGAAAATAAAATCATAATGACAAACGCTTTACGAATTGATTTAAATATAATGAAGTACAAGGACAATTCTTAACATAAAATTAACAATAAATATGTTTAACTGTTTAAAATTTTTTGGTGCAATGTATTATTATACGAAAAAAGCAATTGAGGCAATCCTAATTGGGCAGTACCTTATAAACACTAGCTGCCTTTTTAGTATAATATTTAGTAACAAAGTCTATAAAATACAAATATTAATTATACTTTTATATCCTCTCATTATCTAAAACTTTTATTTCTATGTTATATTTTTACTATTTATAGTAAACGTTTTACAAAATTTTAGAAGTTACAGAATATCCTAAATTTTTAAAAAAGGTTTCGGGATATTTCTGATCATCTTGAAACATCTTAGAATGTTTTAAACCGATCTTAATACATACTTTTATGGGCCTTTTAACAAAAATTCCAAAAGACCACACTTCCAGCACCTATGTCTCGATAACCCTATTCAATAACGTTTTTGTTGTAATATTGAGATCTATACATTTGACCGGAAGTACCAGATAACGCAAAATAGGATTGCGTGAGTAGTGTTGAGAAGTGTAATAGTGTTGGTGTCAAACCAGACTTGTTTATTTGTCTTGCTCTCAAACAAGTCTGGTGTATTTTTTCGTGTCGAACGTGAACTAACATCGGTGTCCAACACAGACACGTTTATTTGTTTTGTAACAAGTAAGACCGTTCACTGCACTTGTACAAAAAACATGAGTTCACAGTTAAATCTCTTTTGCCTTAGTCTTCAATAGGAACTTACGTTTAACCTAGATAGAATATAATAACTATTTTTACTAATGTCCACATGCTTTTTATCACTTATTTAGTCAACATATAGTATATGCTTACTTTTTTGTAATAATATATATTATTCTTATATGAAACACAATTAGCAAATTAGTTGTGGATTGAGATAACATTTAAAAATATATTGCATAAATGAGTGTAAGTTAACACCATTATATTTATGTTCTCCCTACAGATATAGAGGTATTAAGTTATTCATTATAAAACTACAAACCTACAATAACGTATTTCGTACTTTCATTGCTTCACTGTCTAATAATAAATTACTTCTAAAATCTCATCGCTTCCCATATTCTTGAGGAAACTGAATGTTTCAGCATGTATTGTTCGTCCAAAAATGGAATAACGGGACCTTAGCAGACCCAATAGCTATCAACTACCTCACAAGCAAAGACAAAAAATGTTAAAATTTATTTAAATAGCCTTCTGTTTGTATTCTACTGTCCTCCTTAATTACCCGAAACACCCTATAATCTTATGTATCAAACACAAAGATCAATTAAAACGACTTTTATGAGTAGCAATAGTTTGAAAATAAGTGTTATATCTACGTTGATGACTCAAATTTAAGGTGCTTTTTACTACCAGAAATCATTATGAAACTAGATTTATTCCAATTACTGCGGCAATGATTATACATAGAACTGAATAAGTCAATAGTAACTTGTCCTATATTTATGTAAAATAAGATTTCACACATCAGTTGTTATTTAGTTTTAAATAGAAAACTCTCAGCATATAAGCAGTAATATTTTCGATCAGTCCACCTTCTTTAAAATAACGTCATACCTGAGATTACTTATAGAATTAAGAACCATAGAAAATGGTATACACCTTGTTTGGTTTACTCTGTCCTGACGGGAATTATTTTATATATTACAATTTTTCTATAAACATTAAAAATTCCAAATAAAACTTTATACGAAAATTAAACGGGCATTAAGCATTAAAAGCTACAAAATACGTTGTTAGTTACTATATTATAAGCTTTAAGCATTTAATTAAAATTAATATTCCATAATTATAAAAGGTGCTGATGTTTATAATTTGACGAATGTTAGAAGTACGTTTAAATGTTGCGGCAAGTACGTTGAGAACAGATAATAACAAGTCATTAAAAACCAAGCATCCTATTTCAAACCAAAGCCAATATATGTTTCGGATTTTGAAACGAAATCTAGTACCCGTTTGGTATTTGAAGCCAAAACTAATACATGTTTAGGAATTTGAAACCAAAACTAATACATCTTTCGTAAATAGAAACCAAATCTAGTACACGTGTTGGAATTTGAAACCAAAGTTAATACATGTTTAGGAATTTGAAACCAAAACTAACATACGTGTCGGTAGTTGAAACCAAAACTAATACACGTGTTGGTAGTTAAAACCAAAACTAATACATCTTTCGTAAATAGAAACCAAATCTAGTACACGTGTTGGAATTTGAAACCAAAACTAATACATGTTTAGGAATTTGAAACCAAAACTAGTACACGTTTGGTATTTGAAACCAAAACTAGTACACGTGTTGGTAGTAGAAACAAAACTAATACATGTTTAGTAATTTGAAACCAACACTAGTACACGTGTTGGTATTTGAAACCAAAACAAACACATGTGTTGGTAGTTGAAACCTAAACTAATACACGTGTTGGTAGTTGAAACCAAACTATACATGTTTTGGAATTTGAAACCAAAACTAATACATGTTTCGTAAATTGAAACCAAAATTAGTACAAGTGTTGGTAGTTAAAACCAAACTAAAACACGTGTTGGTAGTTGAAATAAAAACTAATACACGTGTTGGTAGTTGAAACCAAACTAATACATGTTTTGGAATTTGAAACCAAGACTAATACATCTTTCGTAAATTGAAACCAAAAATAGTACACGTGTTGTTAGTTGAAACCAAACTAATACACGTGTTTAGGCTGAAACCAAAACTAATAAACGTGTTGGTAGTTGAAACCAAACTAATACATGTTTCGGGATTTGAAACAAAAACGAATACATGTTTCATAAATTGAAACCAAAACTAGTACACGTGTTGGTTGTTGAAACCAAAACCAATACACGTGTTGACATTTGAAACCAAAACTAGTACACGTGTTGGCATTTGTAACCAAAACTAATACATGTTTCGTAAATTGAAACCAAAAATAGTACACGTGTTGGTAGATGAAACCAAAACTAATACATGTTTCGGAATTTGAAACCAAAACGAGTATATGTTTCGTAAATTGAAACAAAAACTAGTACACGTGTTGGTTGTTGAAACCAAAACTAATGCACGTGTTGGTAGTTGAAACCTAAACGTGTTGGCATTTAAAACCAAAACTAATACATGTTTCGGAATTTGAAACCAAAACTAGTACACGTGTTGGTATTTTAAACCAAAACTAGTACATGTTTCGGAATTTTAAACCAAAACTAGTACATGTGGATGGAGGGGCTTATGACGGTGCAATATTAAGCACCTTTGTGTCTGGCTGCACATGATCCTTAAGGAGCACGGTGAGGTGATGAGCGTGACTATCTCCAGCCAGGTTTACATTGCGGTATGGTATGCTTATTTTGTTGCTAGGTCTATTTCCTTTTGACTGTTTTATTTCTGGTTTACGAGTTGTCTTATTGTGTTTATTTTTTCTCTTACTCGTAACTTTAATAAAGGCGTTTTTTCGGGTTCAACAGTTTTGTCTGGGAGTATAAGCGCTTTATATATATTTTTAAGGCTTAATAGTCCAGTGGGGTTCTTTATATATTTCCACAGATCTAAAATAGTTTTTACTTGGGCATGGAGCCTATTTTTCTTTTTAATCGGCATTCTCTTCCTGAAGGTTAGGGAGCAAAGTGGATAACTGAGATGGTGAGTTATCGTCAGAGGTAGTTGTTTGTGCGAAGTGTCTGCTGCAGGAGATGAAACAGTCGTCTGGCGTGGAGTAGTAGAAGCGGTTACTGATCTACTAAGGTTGACGTTGCTGTTGTTAGACCGTGCTGTAATATTGACGAGTTCATGGCATACGACTGGGTGACCGCCCAATCAGAAGACTGACAACCGGCGCTGGAAGTGTGTAAATTGGCAGAATGAACGTGGTGTCAATGTAAAAACTGTATGTTTGACTGGAGTTTTGATGTGGCGTGATTATTACAATTTTAGTTATTATCATTATTATGACAGTTGCTGTTTATTGTATAATGTCCTGCAATAAAATATTTCATTCGACTAATAACATTTATCAATATTATGGACAAGTAATGAGATTGTGGGGTAACAATAATCTAATTTGCTATTTGTTATTTAGCATATTATTATAGTCTATTATTGGTGAAGAAATAACAGAAAGTACTGATTGATTACTGTCAATAACTACTAGTAAATTTGATTGTGGTTCATTTTATTTCTTATATCACAATTGCATAATTACCTTAAGTTAGTGATAATTTTTAGTGATATAGCTTCAGTAATTGGTTTGTTTTGAATCATAAATTTTAACAACATAGTACTATTAGACCTATTAGTACTACCATTTGATGATGATTAGTTATTAAAGTGTTTAATTTACTGCTTTTATGAGTACTCCAGAGTGAACTAAATTTGTCAACCAGCCAAAATAGTAGTATATAAAAGAAGGGTGATTAGTGCGTTCATCACCTTCATTACCTTCAGTGAGTATCGAGGTTTACCTAAGATATGGTCCCTTTCATCTTGTTCTTACTTTGGCTGGCAAGTCATCCTGTCACCTCAGACTTTAACGAGGCGCATTGTACAGACAAGCTTGGCGTTTCAGATATTTGTTTTGAAAGTGGAGTTCCCTATATTCCGTTTAGCAGGTAATTTTCAACTAATATCAATTACATTTTGTAAAATTATGATTGAAATTACTGCAGTGTTTTGCCGTCACTGCTTTTTCCTCTGATGGTTTTTAAAATGATATTTGTATTCTTTTATTCTTGCATTTATTCATTTTTCTTCTGGTTTAAACAATATATTTTTTATTTGAACTATTACATTCAATTTCGTAAATTCCTGACTTTTTCTTGTTTAATTTTGTCTTTTGGATTTCCGAGTAAATATTTTAATTTTTGTGTACATTTGAAAGATAAATTTACATTAGATTGTTTTTTAAACTTCTTAGATTGTATTAAAAAAAGTACAAGTAAACGTCACACAACACAAATTTATATAAGGACAAAAAGCACAAATATATTACAATACAAGTACAAAATGCACAAATATTATGGTGATCGATTTCGGTGAACCACGCCCACCTTCCTCAGACCAGAGTGATTCACAAAAGCATGGAAAGTGGTGTTAAACAACTCAATTTATAGGCCTATTATCACGTGACCCCATTGGCTGGAATCATCAAAATAGTGGCTGCTGTAATATTATTGGTTATTCCTATTGCATGTTACTTCTGTTCTTTTAGTCGCTGAAAATACATTATTAAAAACTATTTCGGAATTAAAATCAACCTGTTCATTCATTAATTTATCACTATCCTTACATTTTTCTTTAAAAATAAATAACTCTTCCCAATCATTCATAATACGACCCTTCTAACAAACTTTTAGAACATCTACATTTTCATCTATTTTATTCAAACTGTGGCTAAAATTCAGAAGGTTTTTAGCTACATTAGATCTTTCAGGTGTTTAAAAGCAGAAACATGGTTTTTATATATTTTGCTAAAATTTACAGTCTAACCTATGTAAAACATATTTCAATCATTACAGTGAATCCTAGGCCTATATATTCCTGAATTATTGAATTTATCTTCACTTTCAATATTCGGGTGTAAAATGTTGGACATAGTATTACAAGTCTTAAAAGCTACTGATAAATTGATTTTCTTAAATCTATTACCAACTCTTTGTGTAAACGGTTCATTGTAAGGATTGATATATAATTATTTTCTTCTTTATCGGATTTTTCTTTATTAAGTGTGTGTTTATCGTTTCGAATTTTATTTTCTATTGTCTTTTTTATTCTACTTCCAATTTCATCAATGATTGACGCCTTGTATCCATATGCGTTAGCTATTGGTTAAATTACATTTATTTCCTGTTTTCTATCTGCAACACTTAATGGTAATGAAGACGCCCTATATAACATATTTGTGAAGCTAGCTGTTTTGTGAGATGGGGGATGGACTTAACTGTTATTTATTGTACAATTGGTTTGAGTAGGTTTCCTGAAAATTTTATACAAAAGTTTGCTATGATCACGAATTATTTTTAGATCCAAAAACTTAATTTCATTCATAGATTCAAGTTCAATGGTAAAACTAAGCTTCTTGTGGTGATAATTAAGTATGTTTAACATATTATCTAAGTTATTACATGATTTCTTGTTAAATAAAACCAGAATATCATCGATATAACGGGTGTAAAATATGATATTATGTTCCTTTTTTAATTTATCAAAAATGGAGTCTTCATGATGCTGCAAATAAACTTCTAATAAAATGGCTGACAGTGGACTACCAATAGCTAAACCATCGTTTTGCAAGTAAAATTTGTTATTGAAACGGAAGTAATTTTGTTTTAAGATAGTTTTTGAGTGACTTTACAATTTGATTTACATACATTTTTCCATATTGTTGTTCTACAAGTTTTTCTTTAACTAAGTTTATCACTTCATCAACTGGGACATTAGTATACAGATTACATATGTCAAATGAAGCTAGCCTAGTCTTATTACATATGTCAAATGAAGCTAGCCTAGTCTTATTACATATGTCAAATGAAGCTAGTCTAGTCTTATTACATATGTCAAATGAAGCTAGCCTAGTATTATTACATATGTCAAATGAAGCTAGCCTAGTCTTATTACACAGTTTTACATAATTAACCTTTTCGACCTAGTCAATACTGTTCTTATCGATATATTTATTTTCAAGGTTTAATTAAAGCAGAAGTCAAAATATTGAACAAAAGTAGGTGCTTATTTAAAATTTACCAGGGGCCTAATAGGTATATTAGGCTTTTGAATTTTCGGAATACCATTCATTGTGGGTGCCTTAGATTATTCATAACAGACCGTGATGATTGTAATAAAAAATAACATTTGTAACTGGTATGGTAATTTTCCTAATTGTCTGTACTCAATTCGTTATTTATAAATTTTACTAATTCATAAATATAATATATAAGCAAATATATTCTGATTGTGACATGTTTAATTAAACGTTTTGAGTAAAATTTTCAAAAACGATAGAAAACTCTACCCCTTTAAACGATGATTTTTCATTTACCCCTTTAATTTATCATTATTTTAAAGGGTGTTGTTGGTGTAATCACAATCAACTCACGAAACCCATAGAAAATTATTTTGAAGAAAAAAAGTGTATTTTTAAATGATTTTTATGAATTTCCCACCAAGTGTCTTATTTTTTATAACTTTAGAGCATTCAATTTCTAATTTTCTCCATTTTTAGTACGTAAATATAATTTAAATACAGAAAAAGATGAGTGAGTCATTTTTTTTGTAAAACGTTTATCTGTAGCAATCGTGGTAATGAGAGAAAAAAATATAAAAAATTACTATCCAACCTTTTGTTTCATATCTTTTTAACATTGACATCATAATCAGCGACTTAATGACGACAAATTCTACTTTTATAAAAAATAGGTAATATGTTTTTTCAACTATTTGAATTGTTTACTATTTTTAGTACAGTTATTATAAATTATTAAAATTGTCTACTTCCGGACTTTACAACTGGTATATGTCTGCAGTTGAGACTTTGTAAATTGAGTCAACTTTTCTAGTTGATTTGAAAATTTACCATAGGTTTCAGTTTGATATATCACCTTTCTCTTTTTCTTATATTTTCTATAATCTGAATGTCCTATATTTTTAGATGGTTTCTTGCACTTTTTAAAACAGTATTCTAATCATTCTTTTTATATTTCCCAGGGTCCTAGTTGATAGCAATGACTCTAAGTTTGGTATCCCGTTTATTGAAAGGACTGGATCGTTCTATTTTCCAACGCCTGATATTCCAGGAAAGTACTTGATCACCTATATCCGGGTCTCTAACAATATGTACCCAGGGGACGAGGGCTTGGTCACCTTATTGGGTGGAGGAGTTGGCACGTACAACGCTCAGTTCACGATGGAGTCTCAGAGGAGTAAGGGGTACGACTTCCACTTCAAGATAATGGGAATAAAAATGTCATAAAAGCAACACACATATATTGTGTAACACTTAAATTATGTTTGAATATTTAAGTGGTTTTAAAAGATTGAATATAATGTTTAACTATGAATAAATCCTAAATGACCCAATATTTTTGTTGTATCAAATATATTTACCTATGAGTAAATTGTCCCCTTATTTAAGTAATTTTGAGGGAAAAGTGACTTGTAGTACTATCTTTGGACTAGGAAAACCTACGACACAATATGAACATTTCGAATGAAGAGCTTGAGAAGAAGGGCATGACAATAAATACTTACAAGACACAAATCATTATTAATCAGTAGACATGGGAACAGACACAAAATTTCAATAGGGAATACAGGTTTGGAACAAATGCAAAATACAAATATCTAGGCTCTACAATCTCAGAAGACTGAACAATATACACGGAAATAAATGAAAGAATATGAGCAGCCAGTATTCCACAGTATTAGAACTAAATTTAATGGAAAAAGGAAATCACAAAAAAGACTAAATTGACAATTATTTATTCAACAACATTTGTACCTACCCTAACTTTTGGATGTGAGTCATTGGCTGTAGTAAAAAAGCTCAGAAGTTAATCCAAACAATGTAAATGAGGTTCCTACGTAAAATAGAAAATACGACTAGATAAGAAAGTTAGAAATGTTGCAATGAGAAGCAACATTAAGCCCATATAAGAAGTCGTTCAGGAACAACAATTGAGATGGTTTGGTCATGTTCAATGCATGACACAAGGCTTCCAAAGAGTTTGAAAGACGTAGAGTGAAGGAAAGGTGTAGAAGAGGAAGACCAAGAAGAAAATCGGAGAAAGAGTAGAGGATGCTTTTCGTGACAGGGGAATTTCCATCCAAGAGGGTATAGTCTTTTTGTAGTTAACAATAACATTCGTAGTCTTTTTATGTAGTTGTATGGTAGTCGGTAAATATAATAAATTCAAGATTATGGGAAGCGGGAAGCGATGAGACTTTAGCGGGAATTATTATTGGACAGTGAAGCAATGAAAATATTACGTTAATCCTGGTTTTAGTGTATTAGTTTTGGTTTCAACTACCAACACGTATATTAGTTTTAGTTTTAAATACCGACACATGTATTAGTTTTAGTTTCAAATACCAATAACTGACTGACTTTCAACCTACTAATAATAGTGATTTACATTTTTTAGGGAACCCACCTCCAAGCAATTGTCAAAATTAACACACTTTAATTCATACAAATCAACAACTTCAAAATTGAAACATCAAAATTCTTTTCGTCTGCTTCATTAAAAAGCTCAATCTGCAACCAACAAATTAGAAGAAATACAACTTATCTGCGAAGAGCTCCAATCGGACGTACTCGTTGTAACCGAAAACGGTTTTAACGATTAAAACATAGATCTTTGTAAAATCCCAAACCATAAATTGGCAAACTCATACTGTCGGCATGTCTCCAAAGAAGGTGCTGTCACTATCTTCTTGAAGCAAAATATTTCTTTTACAAATTTCTCAATTAAATAAACAGCAAAAAAAGATTTCGAAGCAGTTGGTATCAAAATTCCCATAGTCAAGTCAAATCTAACTATAGTGGGAATTTCGAGGCTTCCCAGTGGAAATTAAGATTTTAATCTTTACTGACATATCTTATCAACCACAATAGAGAATTCATGTTTCGGGGGGATTTTAACATAAACTTGCTGGAAAGCAATCACTCGTCTTCCAAACGGTTTATCGATTTATTAAAATCGTTAAGATCGTTTGGCCTGGTACCCGTTAGTCAAAACTCCAACGAGAGTGACGGATAATACTGAATCAGCAACCGATAACTTCATCTCAAATGTGTCTAATGTCGCAGTGTCAGTGGTCAACACAGCAATTCGGACAACTATGGCCAAGAGGCTATTATAAGTGGAAAAAAGATCGAAAAACAATCAAAACCTTGAAAAATATAAGAGACACAAGGCCTGACAACATTGCTTTCCTCAATTATAACCTTTCAAATGAACAGTGGAATTTTATAAATTTAAATCAACCGGTACAGCAGCAATTTAAAACGTTTAACAATTATATAACCTTTTATATCAATATCTGCTGCCTTAAAAAAAACAGTCAATATTGTAATAAAACAAGAAACAAATAATTGGGTCACGAGGGGCATTCGGATCTAGAGAGAGAAACTTAAGTTCCTCTCCGAAATCAATAAAAACACAAAAAATTAATAATTTAACATTTATTTTAGAAATTTCAAAAGAATCTACAGAAAGGTGATCCAAGCAGCAAAGGATCATCCAAGCAATATATATGACGTCTCAAAATCAATTCTTCTCTCGAAAAATATTTAAAAAAATTTGTGGGGCATCATTAACAATAAAAAACTACAGAACACAGACAATTGAAAATTGAAATTAGGAATACCCTAGTCAGTGATGCTTCCGAGGTTGCGGACGAGTTTAACAGATTGTTCTCGTCTGTTGCTTGTCGGCAAGGCCCTCTTACATCACCACTGCAAGGAAATCCCACGCGCAAGCAGAGTCCAGTACATTCAATGACACTGGCCCCTGTAGTTGAGGAAGAGCTCGAACGAATTATGAAACAATTTCCTAGTAAAAAATCAAATGATATTAACTTGGTATCTATGTGGATCATAAAAAAATGCTCAAAGTATATTGTGAGACCACTAACCCATCTAGTCAATTTGTCTTTTCAAACAGGAATTTTCCCCTCTCTCCTGAAAACTGCTAAAGTTCATCCAATATTTAAAAAAGGTAATCCTCACTTAATAAATAATAATAGGCCTGTCTTAATCGTGCCAGCTCTGAGCAAGATATCTGAAAAACTATTTGTTTCTAGAATGCTTTATTTTTTAAACATATACAATCAGCTCTCTGACTACCAATTTGGGTTCAGAAAGGGCAAATGAACGATCGACACAGTTGTGAGTCTAGTTAATTTGATTGTAGAGGGGATAGAAGGTCATTATCACACTAAACGAGTTTCTTGATCTTTCTAAAGCATTCCACTGCGTTTAACACGGAGTACTGCTTTACAAAGTAGAATTCCATGGCATTCGAGGCGAGCCGCTTTTATGGATTTTAAGATGTAGAACACAAGTTGTCCAGATTGCAAATCATTGTTCAAAACAAACTCCAGTCAGATATGGAGTTCTCCAGGATTCAATTTTCAGTCCTATTCTCTTCCTGGTTTATGTCAATGACATAGGTTCATCACTTCTCCACGAAAAAATTGTGCAGTACGCTAATTGCACAACTCTCTGTTTTAAAGAAAGCTCAAAACTAAATTTGGAGGCAAAAACTTTTGTTGACGTAAACAACTGCGATCGACAATTCAACAGACTCAAACTTCAAACAAACCTATCAAAATCGAATGTTCTAAATTTTTCATTACACTCTACAGAGTCAGAGGGGGGGACATACGTCATATTGGCAGACCCCATTCTAGAGGAAGGCAGATCCTCAAAGTTCCTTGGAATATACCTCGATCGAGATTTAACATGGTGCCGTCATATTGACTATGTTTGCGCCAAAATGTCGTCGGGGATATTTGTTTTAAGATCTTTGGCCAAATACTGCCCAAGTTAGATACTGAATACGGCGTATTATGTTCAGGTTTATTCACATCTTTCCTATGGAGTGGTGTTGTGGGGCGCCAACGCAAACATTAATTTTTAAGAGTGTTTAAATTAAAAAAAGGTGATCCGAACTATCGCAAAATTGAGCAGCAGAGAGTTTTTACTTTTACTTAATTTAAAAAGCAAAAAGCAGAGAGCTTTTACTTAATTTGCCTTGCCTTTACATTTTAGAAATTGCCATTTTTTGTTGGTCGAAATGTGCCTTAACCATGACGTACACGGGTACAAGACAAGAGGCAGATAAAATTACCGGACTGGGAGACACAGAACAGTAGTTTACGAACAATTGCCCTCACAAGCAGGTGCTCGCCTAATCAACAGATTGCCACTGTCAATTAAGAATTCCAGAACACCTAAGGTGTTTAAAACTCGCCTTAAACGCTTTCTAGCGTCTAATACATTTTACAGCTTGGGCGAGTTTCTGGAAGGGAACTGGGAATCCAATTGGACGACTGACCCCTGAGCTGGAAGTGGTTGAAAATTGGCCTCGGATGATTGCGAGAGTGAGTGAATGATTAATGGTATGTTTGAAAGAGTCTTTGATGTAAATGAATGACTACATTATAGATATAATAGCTAATGACTTGTGCAATACAATGTTAATTTTCTCCTGCACTAATAAAGGAAATGAAATGAAATATAGCAAAATGATTGGGATGCTGAGAAGCGTTTCACACGAGTTTTTAACGCCTTGGGTGTCGGGGCACTTTTAATTGAATTGGGCAACTTATTGATAAAACGAACCCCTGCTTGTGAGGGCAAGTGCTCGTAAGCTCCATCTTGTGTCTCCCAGTTCGGTAGGTATTCTTGCCTCGTGTGCCATATGTGTGAATTTTTTGACCACTGGTCATAGCACATTTAGACATACAGAATAAGGTTGTCTCTAAAATTTAGACAGTTGGCAGGGTCAAGAGTTTGAAGTCCTTGAATGCTCCCTTGCAAGATTTTCTGAACTTCAACCACGTGGTTAAATGAATCACATGTTTTGAAATTTGAAAGCTATAAAAACTGACGTTTGAGCTGACACCCCACAATACAAAACCATCTAAGTAAGGTAAGGGTAGATTAATTCGTAATCCACCTATATCAGAACCTGAGTAGGGTAATATTATGCTAACGACCTAAAAATAAAAATTCCTGAAGAAAGTTTTGAACAAATATGATCTATATGAACATTATAAGTAAATTCCCTATCGAGGAATTGTCCAAGGTATTTGGAACAGATAAATACAACCAGCAGGGTGCCATCCGGCCGGCCCGTTACTTGGATCTCCTGATCGCAGCGCGAAATTCAGGACATTTGATTTTGAAATATTCTTCAGATAGAGGCTGTTAAAATGCTGGACTCAATAGTTGGTGTCAACAAAAGCTTGCTGTTCCAGATCTACTCTTGATTTGTTGTTAAAACAAAGAGTTGTTTCATCAGCATACTGTACAAGTTTACCGTACCGTAGTGATGACCCAATATCATTTACATAGACCAAAAATGGATGTATTGATGGAGTGATGACCAGATGGAGTATTGAACCCTGAGGGACTCCGTACTTTAAGTGAAGCTTTCAGAAAATTTATTTGAAATTTGGACGACTTGTTGTCTGTAGTTAAGATAAGATCTAAGATATTGGAGAGGCATGCCTCTGAAGCCATGAAGTTCAAGTTTGTCAAGCAGTTTAGCATGATGAACATTGTCGAATGCTTTAGATAAGTGGAGAAACGCGCTTAATGTGGACTTTCGACATTCTAGTCCCTCCACAACCAAATCGACTAGACTCACGACAGCGTCAATTGTCGTTTTACCCTTACTGAAACCAAGTCGATCTTCAGAAAGCAGGTTATCTTTATTTATAAAATGAATCATTCTTATCAAAAAGACCTTTTTGATTACTTACAGGCCGCTGCCTTACAGACACCGCTCTCTTTGGTTTTTAAAGCCCCTCGTTGCTGCATCAGTCCGGTAAGGTGTCGGGAATGGCTGTCTCCCAAGATGTAAATCCACTGGAAGTTCAATGTTTTAGTGGAGAATGTTTGAGGTGGTTCTAGAATTTTTTAGCAGTATTTTTATTTTCTTAGGAGCTTTTGGGTGTTTGGTTGAAAGCTATTTATTTCCGAATGTATGGTATGTTCTTATTGATTGGTTGTGAATTTGATATTATGGTGGCGTTCAACGGAAGCGTTTTTCTTTTGTTTTTGACTTCCTTTCATGCTTGTTCATCACTAGGTTCCTCGCACGTGCAATTATTTAGCTGCAGCTTCAGGAACAGATTTTCTAACTCAAGGACTTCTATAGAGGTTCTGAGACGGCCCAGAAGCTCAGGATCTTGAGCTGAAGACTGAGTGGGCTGCTCTGGTAGAGTACATTGCACACCCGAGTCTGTAATGGAGAGTGTGGCATCCTCTCGTGTGTTGAGGGGTGGCTCACTCTGAACACCGCAGTCTATAGTCGTGGGATCCCGAACGGGTTTGTCTACGTGGTGTGACGAGCTGTTCACGGAAATATTTCACTTTATTTCTTAGGTGTCCCTATACCAAACCCACTCATTGTGTTTTACTGATTAACAGAGTCAGAAGTTTCATCAGGCAGCATTAATTTTCGTAATGTATTTTATTGTGCTCTATTTAACATACTTAATTACCTTAATGAACTGTCATGAACTTGTTACGTAAATTAATAGAGAATTTAAAATATCCCTTGTCATATTAAAAATATCTGTTAAGTTTTAAACTTAAGAAAACTTCAAACCGAAGTACATAAGGTAGGGCCTATATAAACATTCTAATACGTTATACTTTTGTAACGTTATTAAAAATGTATAACGTTAAATAAGTTAATAAAACTTAATTAATTTCCTAACGAATAATTTAAAAAGCTTTATGCTAATTATTTTAACTAGAATTATAAGCAACTGCTCTCAGGTAACAAAATGCAAGGTATTTTCCTCGCACTTAGTTTTATAACCTCTGACATAAATAAAAAGTGTATTCAATTTATAAAAATGAAATTCCAATCTTTAGCTTGTTCCATTCTGTGCGTCACTATTAGTGTTTGTTTTATTAACAGACGTTTATTGTTGTGGTTCAAAGACAATAACAAAATAATGCTGATTATTAGTATCATAATTTACCTACTCTCTCACAGCTAAAAGAAAGGCTTACCACCTCTCTGATCCAGTTGGGGGGCGGACCGTGTAGATAAGTTACAAAGAGAAATTGAAGAGGTTATGAGTCACAGCGGCGAATCTTCGGAATGGGCCAGCCACTGTATTCCGCCCTCATCACTGCGCACATATCTTCAAACTGAGATTTGAACTGAATTGAACTGGTCATTTTTAGGCTACCTAACCGGTCCTTTTATTGTTCATCTGTGTCTTCCGGTGGAGCATTTTCTGTGCCGTTATATTTTGGCGTCATTGTGGAAACTGGAATGATGGGGAGGAGCGTTTTTAAATTATTTTAAAAAATATTATTTACACATTTTTGAAAAAATTGGCTATCCTCTAATTCTGTCTTTGAGAATGCGATCATTTAGCTGCCACTTAATAATTTAAATTATAAGATTGCATGTTATATTGTTAGTTTTTACATTTTATATTTTTACCCTTGTTCATTATACAAATTTAAAACTAAATAATTAATTGTTTAAGACTTGGTATTTTTACGAGTCATTTATTTATATCTATTGAGTTTTCCCTTTTGGTAATACTACAATACCCAACGGGACATACAGTTCGTTTTTTATAGTGCAGAATTTAGTATTATTGTTAAACCTGTTTAGTTTTTGTTTTTTTTTTTTTTTTTTTTTTTTTTTTTTTAGCCTTGAGGAGAAATTTTAACTAGGTTTCATAATTTCTTATAAACATTCTATTGCGACCAACAGTATCTCCATTTGATTGTTTCGCAGTGTAATTTGTTCATTTTAATGTTTCATTTATTTATTTTTTTAATTATCTTTGAAAATTACCAAAATCTTTTCGACTTTTTTATCTTTCCCCTCCTGAGTTGGTGTAATCTCAGTAGGGCTTAGTTTAGTTGTAGGGTGGATCTCATCACCATAAGTCTCACTAACGGTAATGAAGGTACGTAGCGTGCTAATTAACCTCCTTTTAACTACTACAATTTGTCTGGTTGACTGGATATATAGTTCACTCTGAAGTACCCGTATAAGCAGTAATTTGAAAACTTTACTATCTAATCAGCATACAATGATAATTAGTAATAGGTCTTCAATAGTGTTAAAATTAACGATCCAGAACAAACCAGTTACTAAGGCTCCACACTAAAAAACATTAACAATTTAAGGTAATTATAAAATGTTGACGTAAGCAATAAAATGAACCACAATCAAATTTCCTTGTTTTTTTAAAGAGTAAATAAAGAGTTCTTTCTTATTAGTAAAACATCAACCTCCCCTAGTACTCTCCCCATAATGGACTATCATATAATATGTTAAATAAAAATAGCAATTTAAATAGAGTTACCTAACAAGATCTATATATATTTCCAGTTCTCCCTTTCGTATTGCAGAATTATCCAGTGAAGGTGGCACATAAGGCATTAAATTTAAGCTCAACCTTACTTTTCACCTTAATTCTTGTGTGTCTCCATACCAAATTCACTCATGGTATTTCACTCATTGACATATACAGAATAGTCATAAGGTTCACCAGGTAGCATTAATTGTCGTTCTGTATTTTAATTGTGCAATATCTTATACACATCGTTACCTGGAGGTATTGTCAACGTGTTGCGAAATCGCTAGATATTGTAAAAAATCCCATATTAACACTATTTCACTAAATTTTAAACTTATATAAACTTTATATTAACTTATAAACTGTATATAAACCTATACTAAACTGAAGTAAATAAGATATATAAACATTCTAATAAAGTGGTATAAAGTTAAAGAAAATAAATAGAACTAAATTCAATTTCTAATATATTATTTCTTTTAAATTGAATTGACTTATCCATGCTAAGTGTTTGAACTAGAATGATAAGCAACTAATGTCGGTTTCAAAATTTATTGTACTCGAGTTTGAGTCTCTGATATAAATCTAAAATTTATTTAATATCTAAAAATGATATTCAAATGTTATAGCTAGTTAAATTCTTCGTCTTACCATGATGATTACAAGTGTTTGTTTAGTACCAAATGTTTATTACTTTGATTCAATGAAAGAAAAAACTATTGATTATTAGTGCCTGAATAGCATCTAAAAAATAATGGTTTTCAGCTCCGTGGTCCAGTTGGGATACGGAGAATGCAAGATCAGTCAAATAGAGATGGTGAAGCTTGTGAGACGCAGCGGTGAATCTTCGGGCTGGCCGTTAATTCTCTTACAGGCCCCGAAGGTTAGCCATTGATTCTCCCCTTACGTTGCGTACAGTAATAATAACATTCCTTTTTTTCCTTGACCTTTATCAATATTATATGTACATACAATTGATTTTTTTATAAATTATAACAAACCACTTTTCTAGTTGTGTGTTTAGGAAAAACGAACAAAAATATAACATAAAAAACTATAGATCAGTTTTAATCATAATCATTAATAAATGCCAACAATGCCGCTTCATACGTCATCCAAATGAAGCTGGTGTTAATAAACACGACTTTGAAACATACATTTATTTAAGTTTATGAAAATACAAACGTACACATACAAAGTACTTACACATATATCAAATACATACACGTAGATATGAGGACTAAAGAAAATACCCAAAAACATTTAAAGTACATTCAACTATTGTATAATGCCTATATAATAAGCATGTACGTTGCACATATCTTCAAACTAACATGGTCTCCATCCATTCTTAAGCCACCTCCCACCCCTTTCAAGTGTGTCCTCCGGCGTAGATAAATGTTTTTGCACTGTGATGTTTCAGATGGCTTCATCATTGTGGGTAGTGACAGTAGGGAGGGGCGTAACTAATTATTTTTATTTATAATTTTCGTTTTTTCTCTCTCCTCGTTTCTTCTCATATTTTATAATAAGTACCATGTTCTTATATTAATTGATGAAATTGTTATGGTTAGTTTTTAAATTTATAACTCCTCCCTTGTTAGTTCTTGCAGTTTTGTAAATGACAAATAAATAATTATTATTAAAGGTTTAGTTTTTCCTGTAACTTATTTGTATTTATTGTATTTTAATTTTTTGGAAATAGTTCAACATTACGTAAAAATTGTTTTCATGGGACAGAATATTTTGCTCTTGTTTCCATATTTTTTCCTCTCTTTTTCTTTTTTTTTATTATCATTTTACTCTTTAATTATTTAACTATTCACTTGTGGCCAACAGTTCCGTACCGCTATTTAACAATTTTACTAACTCATTTATTTCGTTACATAATTTGTTCTTTTTAATCTTTTATAATTTATCCAAATGTTTGGGCAATAAACAATATTTTCCGACTATTATTTTATATTTACCCTCATGAGTGGTGTATTGTCCTCCAACCTTGGCAGGGCTAAGTTTTGTACAAGGATCTCAACGTCCTCAACGAAACATGGTTGTACCTACCAATTGAGTCAGCAATTGATTTCCCATCCAAAGTTATATGTAGTGTTTCAAATTATCAGCTGTTTTTCTGGTCCAATGTGGAGCACTAGTTTAGTATCATTAGTAGCATTTAGTAGCAAACCTCACTAACTAAGCAAATTTCTGGCACTAATATTCTAATTACATGCGATATCTATTTGTAAGTAATAATATAGTTAAGGCTGGCACTAAACCAAGTGTCGATGTTTGTCACCAATTGTAATAAAAGAGTATAGGTTTAGAAAAAATATACACGTCTGGGTTTGATACGAAACCTAATACACGTAATTTTGTTTCACACAAAAACTAACACACAATTCCGTATTTGATTTTGAAAATAATTCTTGTAGAAGTTTGACACCTAATTTATTACCAATACCACGATTTTAAACAAAACTATTACACGTGTCTTTGTTCGGCACCAAAACTGCACTGAATGTCTTCGCACTTTATAATATATAATTAATTTCCTAAAATGATGGTTTTACATGTAACGCTGATCCCTCGAAGTGTTCAATTTGTATAGATTCTTAAATCTACCTTCCCATATTCTAATTATTTCACCAAACAGAATAAACTATTCTTCAGCATGCGTATGTGTACTACCGTAATAAAAAATCGTAGAATATAAAAATTGAATCAATTAATCTTTAATTGCGAGATATAATTTATCAAAATATGTATTTACTTTAACTCTTTAGACTACAAAAAAATTTCTTTTTATAGTAACGTTTTCCCCTTCCTGTCGTTTTTTGTAGGAACGTCCTGTTCTACGAATTAAAAACATGATTTTATTTCTTTCCCTTGTTGCAGTTTAATTAGAACTAAGATACCGTCTATTAGCTAACAATCTAGTCGCCGTTTCTAAGTCACTCACCAGTTTGCCTTGGCTAAAATATGACTATGTAATAAATAAAAAAGTATATTTAATAAATCAGTTAAAGAAAAGAACTATAAATCAATAATATAAATTAATAAAATATAAATGACTTGAAGGTATGATTACTGACATTCCTTAGGCGTACTTTGTGGGGAAATATTTCAAACATTAATTTAATCATCATCATCATCAGGCATCATTATAATTTAAAGTGAAAGTTAACAATGAATATGTGTTACGGGTTTTCACCTATATTTGTTGTCTCATTGTGTAACACATAATTACCGAGGGGAGTTTAGTTTGGTTATTGCCTTTTTAACATTAGTTGCTTTTTTGATATAATACATACTAACACAGACTATAACATATGAATAATAATTATATATTTATTTGCTATTATTAAATGAAACTATAAATTTCAATATTGTATTGTTACTATTTCCAGTAAACATTAAATCCTGAACGTTCTTCAACAATCGTACATATTCTAGAATAATTTTAATATTTTAAAACGTTTCGGGTTGTTCCTGATCATCTTGGAACATTTTAAAATGTTATAAAGTGTACTTAAATACAGAATGTTCTAGCTAGACCGTCTTAAAAGTTTCTAGAGAGCCAAACTTCCAGCCCTTATGTCTTCGTCAACACACCCTTTTCGAAGAAACGAGACTTTTTCATTTAAGGGAGATAGATCTAAGTAATACTTAATTGTTCATTGATTTAATGAAAATAACTTCAAATATTTTCTACAAATTTTAGCAGTGTGGGATCTAATGTAATTGGGGACGTCATTAAACAGCTGTAGAGCAAAACAATCTCATCTGCTAATCTCCAGCCGCACGCCTGGTATGTGAAGCTGTATGAACTGCCGAGTGTAAGCAGGCTCAGTCCGACAGGTAAGCCTCCCAACCAGGATGACCAGGTCATCACACATTGATTAGCCAACACGTTGGAATCTTCCATAGTGTATTAATAGCCTTGCTATTTCCAGGAGTGACTGACTTATGGTCACGTCTACAGGAATTGAAGACAAACATTATTTCAGTGTTCTTTGGATCCTTTCAGAATCTGTCAGGATGCTAGTTTCTATATGCAGGCAAACAATAAAAAAGGTTTGAGAGTACGAGGTATTAGGATATGGCTCCTGCAGAACTGATCGGAACTGGTACATCACTCGCAATCTCCCAAGCTCTCTGCAAGTGATGTAAGTTACCGTATGTCGTTTGAACATGGGATTACACTAAAAAAAATAATAAAAAAAATAAAAAATAAATAAAACAAAGCAAATCAAACGGTCTTTGCAGTTTCATTCTACTAAGGATGTGATCCTCAAGTGTTCCTTGATAAAAGGACAATATAAATTGTTTCAGTAATTCTATCCAATAACGTGTTTGTTATATTATTGAGAACTGTGTATTTGGCCGGAAGTACATGACAATAGCATAACATATGACTACCCGAAAAATATAAGCAAAAATAATTTCAGGCAGGTAGAAAAATAAGATGAAGTCAGAAAAAACTGTACTAACTAAATGCCGTTATAAAGCCGAAATCTGACAAATGTATTAGTTGTTATGTTAAACTTGAACACGTGAAATAGTTTTGATGTCAAAGCTAACACTTGTAATAGTTTTGGTATCAAACACATGTATAATTTTTATTTCCAAGCTAGACACGTTAATGTGATTTTATGTCAATTATGGACACTTGTAACAGTTTTGATGTCAAAATCAGAGACGTGTATTAGTTTTGATGTCTTCACCGGACACGTGTAATAGTTTGGATGTAAAAGCTAACACGTGAAATAAATTTGGTATCAAAGCCAACACATGTATTAGTTTTTATGTCAAGGTCCAGACGTGGATTAGTTTTGGCATCAACCATGGATACATGTAGTAATTTTAGTATCAAGCCGGACTTGTATTTGTATCGCTCTCAAACCCAGTAACGTGTTCTTGTTTTGGTTTAACCCGGGACACGTGTACTGGATCCCTAAACTAGTCTGGATCGGGCACTAAAATCAGTGCCTGTGTTTAGCTCTACAATAATAAGTGAGTCTGTATTGGACATCAAAACCAATTGAAGAAACAGTTTTTAATCCCATTAGGGATACAATTAATTATTTATCTGTAACCCCAAAATGAACACACGAGTCTGAGTTTGACACTAATATGTGTCCAAATTTGGCCCCAAAATTATCAACATGACTATGTTTGACTAAAAAGTACTATAAAAATACATTTGTACATTCCTATATTCTTCCCTATTGTGAAAACTCCAGAAGAGGCGTATGTGGACTTAAGAAGAACGTGTACATAATAGCACAAGCTGAGCACGATTTACCGACAACTGGCGGGAATCGGCTCGGAGTGATTTGGGCTCATACGGGCCATCCCGAGCTACCTAGCAAAATCGTGAGTCCAAATGACGCTGGGCTCACCGAGTCGGTGGTAACCTTGATCAGCGACCACAAACACTCACAGCACAACTTCTCAAAGGCTTCCCGTGGAAAAATTTCCGAACTCAGAACTGTAACGGGAGAAGGGTTTAAAGAAGCGGTGAACTCGATTCAACTAAAGATGGCAGAGAAACAGGCTGAAAAAACCGTTGCACGAAGTATTTACGTAGACTCCCCTTCTACACGAAAATTGCCTCGAAATAAAAGGGATAAGAACCAATCAGGGAGCTTCAAGATATTGTCATATGGAAATTACGGAAACCATGTCGATCCGACTCGACAGGAAAAGGTCTTGTTGTAACAGATATTGGTTATTTTATTTCAAATGTGAAAATTCACTTTTTTATATGAAGGGATAAGATTTTGAATTTATATCAAAAACTGCAAAATGTAGATTGAATTTTTTTAAAGTTTGAACTACTTTTTTCTATTGCAAGTACTTTTTTAAATATTTTCTTTTTTCTAAAATGAATACACGTTTAGGTGTATAACGACAACCATGGTTTTAGTTTTCATATCAACCATGGACATGTGTAATAGTTTTTACTCAAATCTGGACCCGTGTATTTGTTTTGGAGTCAAAGCCAAACACGTGTATTTGTTTTGGAGTCAAACTTAGACACGTGTATTAGATTTGTATTGAGGAAGGCCTTTCGCTGCACTTGATCACAGTAAAATTCCTTTTTCCATTGTCTTCAATATGGACTTACCTTAAAACAAAATAGACTAGACAACTATTTTTACTAATGGTACACATGCATTTTCTCAGTTATTAAATTATAAAAGAGTTATTCTTATAGTCTTACATTAATATGTTTTATTCTTATATAAAACACCTTTAGCAAATTATTTATATATTCTGGTAACATTTAAAAATATGGCACAAGCACAATATACTCAGTTATTTAATTTGAAGTACCAAGTATAAACCACTGTAAGTTAACAAACAGTATATTTATGTTCTCCCCACGGGTATATAGTCGTTAAGTTATTTCTTATAAAACCACAAACCTACATTTACGTAATATTTTTATTGCTTCACTGTCCAATAATAATTTCCCTCGAAAATCTCATCGCTTCCCACTACCCATATTCTTGAACTTACAATAGTTACTGGCTGCCATACAACCAAAGACTACAAATGTTAAAACTTCCTTAACTTACTTACTTAACTCTCCCCTCCTCTGTCAGTTGGTGTCGAGTTGCAAGGCGTCTCTATCTCTGTCTGCAGTGAGTGGTATAGCACCACTTCCACGCAGAGCATCCTCTTCTTATTTCTCCAATTTTCTTCTCGGTCTTCCTCTTCTACCCCTTCCATTCACTCTGGTGTCTTTGGGAACCTTATTGCGAACCTAGTGGGTGGCGTGCGTTGAACATGACCAAACCACCTTAAATGTTGTTTTTGGACGACTGATATAGGCTTAACATTTAAGGATGGCAACATTTCTAACTCTCTCTTCTAGTTTTACTTTCTATTTTACGTAAGAACCTCATTTCGATTGTTTGAATTTTATTTCTGTGCTTTTTTGTTAAAGCCGACGACAAAAAATATCACAAGTTAGGGTACGTACACATCCTTATGTTGTTCAATAAATTGCCAATTTACTCTTTTTTGTTATTTCCTTTTTCCCTAAACATTTAATTCTAATGCTATGGAAGAGTTGAGTGGCTGTTCCCATTCTTTCGTATATTTCCATATCTATTGTTCCGTCTTCTGAGATTGTTGAGCCTAGATATTTGAAATTTTGCATTTGTTCCTATTGAAGTTTCGTGTCTGTCCCCAAGTCTACTTATTACAATGGTTTGTGTCTTGTTTTCTTCTTTTCACATAAAAGAAATTTTATGAAAATAAAAATATTTTCACGCCTTTCTTCCCAAGCTCTTCATCTCGAATGTACATATTGTGTCGTAAGGTTTCCTCGTCCAAAGATAGTACCACAAGTCAATTTTCCATCAAACTTACTTAATTAAGGAAAACATTTATTAATGGGTAAATGTATTTAATACAACATACATCGGGTCAAATTTATTCATATTTAAACATCATATTTAATCTTTTAAATCCACTTAAATATTTTAAGTGTTACAAATATATGTGTAGTACTTTTATGGCATTCTTATTCCTATTATTTTGATGTGGAAGCTGTACCCCTTACTCCTCTGAGACTCCATCGTGAACTGAGCGTTGAATTTGTCAGCTCCTCCATCCACCAAGGTGAACAAGCCTTCGTCCCCTGGGTGGATATTATTAGTGACGCGGATATAGGTGATCAAGTACTTGCCTTGAATCTCAGGTGCTGGAAATTGGAACAGTCCAGTCCTTTTGATAAACAGGATGCCAAACGTAGATAGATATTGCTATCAACTAGCACTCTGGGAAATATGAAAAAAAAAAAAATGATTAGAATACGGTTTTAAGAAGTGCAAGAAACAATGTACAAATATAGGAAAATTCTGATTATAAAAAATAAAGGAAATAGGGTATATATCAAATTGAAACCTATGGTAAATTTTCAAGGAAGGTTTCAACTGCAGAAATATACCAGTCGTAAAGTCCGAACATTTATAGCCCATTTTAATAATTTATAATTAATGAACTAAAAATAGTAAAAAATTCAAATAGCTCAAAAAACAAATTACCAATTTTTCAGAAAAGTAGTATTTGGCATCTTAAGTCGTTGATTATGATGTAAATGTTAAAAAGATATGAAACAAAAGGTTGGATGCAAATTATTTTTATCTCCCATTACCAAGATTGTTACAGATAAACGTTTTACAAAAAAATTACTTAAAATTTTTTTTAAATTTATATTAACGTAGTAACAAATGATGCAACCTAAAAACTGAATGCTGTAAAGTTCTGAAGAACAAGACAGTTGGTGGGAAATTCACAAAAATCATTCTGCTAGAAATTTTGTTCTTCAAAATAATTTACTGTTGTTGATTATGATTACATCAACAACATCCTTTAAAATAATGATAAATTAAAGGGGTAGATAAAATATCTGAGTTTTCCACTGTTTTTCCAAATGTTAGGCAAAACGTTTATTGAAACACGTAACAATCACAATATTTTTGCATACATATATAAATATATTATATTTATGGATTAGTAAAAGTTAATAATGAATTGAGTGCAACAAATTCGAATAAATAATTTTTTATAATGGGTTCTTTTGGGTCCTTGATCATGATTTTTGACAAAAAATGATTTTGTACAGCATTATAGTGAATGGAGAATCATAGTTTCCTACAAATGTTCTTTTTACTTTGAAAAAAAGAAACGTTTTAATAATAAAAATAAACATAAAAGGTTTTATTTATATTTTTTGTCACCCTTTATGTAAATCCGTCATGATATCGATTTTATGGCTGGTAACTATAAAAAATGATAATTTATAAAAATTTATATTAAAACTATTTTTCAATTTTACACGACCTTTTTATATTTATTATAAATAGTTAAATGACCTTGTGAACAAATTTCTTTAGTAAAAGTAGTTATATAAAAAAATCAAGTATACTCTTTATTCAAACTAAGTATTTAATTTTTGTAATTGTAATTTTTAACAAAATATTTAAAACTAAATATATTTTATTTTAATTGTGCAACATAATATCTTTTATTATTAGTAAATAAACATTTGTAAAAAATAAATATAGATTTGAAAAATTTGTTATAGCTGTCAAATTTGTAACACAAAAATATAGTACAATTTTTTAATCTGATGGTTTTAAAATCATACATTGTTATGGATAATATTTTATAATTAAATTACAAATTATTAGCTACGAAGGATTTATTAGACATACTGTAACAAAATCTAGTTTTTCGCTAAAATATTTTTATATATAAGATTGTGTTTCAAAGCAGAATTAAAAATAAAAAAATGCATAGGTGAAAACTTGTACAGTTGTGTTAACACTTTTTGATATATTTATCATCAAAACATAGAATATAAGGATTAAAAACACGAATCATCAAATTATAATAGTCGTATCTTGTTGTAGGCTTATCAAACTAAAAGTCAGCAATCCGTAGTCTGTAGCTTGGTTTATAGGGACTCTTGCAAAGGCTACTCCAAGATTGTTGGCACTTTGACGTTGGTTGGCAACTGACCAACGTCTTCACGAACTAAGCGTTGCCTACTGTCGACTGAGGAACACTTAAGTATCTGATCCTGACCAGATTGCCATTCGACTATATAACCACCTACCACTTTGGTTAAAACAGCAACCAATGAAGCGTTTTAGGACTATTAAAAAAACCTCATAGAAAAAGAACTTTATTCTATTGAAGAGTCTTCCAGATTGATTGTATTATCTAGAGACCCATAAACGACTCCTTGACTATATATTGTTTAGTAATAGAAGTTTATTTTTATATGTTATATATTGTACTGCCTTTGTATACACAATAAATAAATAAAAGAAAGTAAGTAGTTCAACTATTAACAATTCAAACGTATTTCTTTAAAAAATAAATAAACTTTCCACTCTCAGTAAAAAATAAATAAATAAATAGTTGTGAAAAAACGCGAATTTTAACAATTTTTAAATAGTCGTATTGGTTTTTACATATATCTAAAACAGGCAAAATTTATTGAGCATTTTTATGGATGTATACGACTGACTTTACTTTTTGAAATTATTCCTAAAAACCACAAACCAATTGGCAACATTTTATTAGCACAAAAATGTTAACTGGCTATAATTTTTTTTTAATGTTATGTTATATGACTCTTATTGTTCAAAGATTTTATGTAATTTTATCATTTACAAATTCTAAAAAATGTTGTATTTACTCCTATATAGCCCGTTATTTCCATTTGTTTACCAAAGCACGATTTATCTTTTAAAAGCGCTCTATCTTGCCTTAGACTAACTTAACAAAAATATCATCAAATTAAGCCCTAATATATTTTTTATATACATTGTTGTCCTAATAAAATTAAGTTAAACACTTTATGAAATATTTTAAAAAAATTATTAGAGTACGTAATTTTGAGGTGAACATTTCGATGCTTTATAGCTCAGCAGGGCGCATTTTTATTAAAAGTTGTAAAATACCGCTTCTTCATAAAATGAGTAAATTAACACATTTTTTATGTTTGAATTTTTATTTTCCCCCCACCACGACTATTACTACGGTGGTCAAAGTAGTATATTTCAATGAACATCTCCCTTGATATAATATAACCTATGTAAAGTGAATATGTTTATCTTTCTATTTAATTGTTCTGTTTTTACCTAGTTCACTGAATTTAAATTACAACAGCAAAAATATAAATAAAAAATGTACAAAACTAAATATATACTGAGTAAATCGTCTCGAGATCTCTTTGAATAAACTCTTTGAATAAACGATTGATTTGAAAATTTTAAGATTTTTGACATTTCTTTTCTAAATGGTTGAAACAGCCCTTAGTTGAACCCTAAACTCTGTCTTAAAAGAATGACATTTAAAATTTTTTAAATTATTGGAAAAAATAACAGTTAATTAGCAAACTCAATATAAAATGTACCACCTTTTACATTTAATAATACACAAACTAATTCACATAACAAGGTCGAATGTTGAAGAGTTTTATTTTGTGTGTTTTGTGTTTTGTGTGTTTTGAGTGTTTTATTCTGTTCAAACTACCAAATAATGAAATTGTATTAAAAAAAAACCCTGAATATGTTGGAAGTTGCATAGAAATATGGTTCAGCCCAGAATTATTGATTATCAAAGCAGAACATTTCAGAGTCCTTGTGTTGGTTGGTGACCTTAACCACCCCTGTGGATTGTTTGTTGCATTTTTTTAATGTTTCGAAAGTTTAACCTAACAAGTGTGAAGAAAAAATGTTAATGATAAAGATAAATGTAAAAAATTTACTCATGGGTTAGGGCTTGTCAAAAGATACTATCCCAATAAACTGTTCGACCGCTTAAACAACCCGTTTTATTCGTCTTATTTCTAGTAGTTTTGATGAGCATATGTTTGTTTTTACAAGCCGTACATTATTTGAAAATTACGTGCTAAATGAAACATAGGGAGATCCATCTTCAAAACATTTGTCTGAAACGCCAAGATTGTCTGTACATCCCACCTCCAGCGTGTCTGATATCATAGGATGAGTTGCCAGCCAAACCACGAAGAGAATGAGAGGGACCATACCTAAGATATACCTGCGTACTCACCGTAGGTAATGAAGGTAAATGTCGCACTAATTATCTTCTTATATGTACTACTATTTAGGCAGTAATTTAAAAACTTTAATAACTAATCAGCATAAAATGGTATCACTAATATGTTTTCTATGATGTTAAAATTATTGGTCCAAAAAAAACTAATTACTGCAGCTATATCACTAAAAATTATTACTGATTTAAGGTAGTTTGAGGTAAGCAATAAAATGAACCACAGTAAAATTTCTTAGACTTAATTGAGAGTAGTTAAACAGTAGTTGCTGTTATTTCTTCCCCATTGTTATTTTATAATACCATGTTAAATAGCAAATATAAAATTATTGTTACCCTACAATATTAATATTTATCCATACTATTGATAAATGTTATTGATCAATCAAATTAAATCTTTTATTGGACGACATTATACAATGTATATCAACCGTCATAAAAATAATAACAAATAACATTTGAACAATCACGCCACATCGAAACTCCAGTCAAACATACAGTGTTTATATTTACACTACATTCATTCTGCCACATACACACTTCCAGCGCCATAAACTCGGTAGCATTGTAAAACGATTGGGACGCTAAAAAGTGGTTCACACGAGTTTTTAACGCCTTGGGTGTCGGGGCACTTTTAATAGAATTGGGAAACTTATTGATAAAACGAACCCCTACTTGTGAGGGCAAGTGCTTTTAAGCCTCGTCCTGTGTCTCCTAGTTCGGTAGGTATTCCTGCCTCGTGTGCCATATGTGTGACTGAGTATTGATCCCTGAGGGATCCCGTACTTTAGGCGAAGCTTTCAGAAAATTTATTTGAAATTTGGACGACTTGTTGTCTGTAGTTAAGATTTAAGACATTGCAGAGGCATGCCTCTGATGCCACGAAGTTCAAGTTTGTCAATCCTGTTTATAGTGGGGTAAGACAATCAGAATGGCTTCAAATTGGGAAAAAGAATTGTCTTTGTTTCCACTGGTTGACCCATAAATTCTGATTAGAACCAATTTAATACAGTGGTATAACGTTAAAAAAAGTAAATAGAACTTACCAGGGCGAGCCTCAGCTACTGGGCGGGTCGCAGGTGGCGGATAGCGAATGTTCCACCTCGTCATTGATGGGGTGGACAACTGCGAATAAGGGAAACCCTAATAAGCAGTCCCGGACCGAGGTTCGCAGGGGCAGCTGAGGTGTGCAGCTGATGGGCTTAGTGACCCCGCGGTACCCTGAACTCATTACCACACACACTTATAGTTACATAGGACCGCACTGAGTCCTTAGATAATGAACCGAGCATGGGAGCAGAGGGCAGCCTCACTGGCCAGCCCTTGTTTTCCATTGCTCGGGCCAAATCAATGTCGGGGGGGGACAGGTCTCTCTCCGATTCTGAATCCAACTTGGCTGAGGACCGCTCAGAGCCCTCAGACAAGGACCTTGGCACGGGGAACGAAGGTAGCCAAGTGGACCAGTCTAAAGTCCCCGCTGCTCGGGTCATGGGTTCGGCGGAGGGGGGCATGTCGCTCTCTGACCTCGAAAACATCCTTCTTGGAGCCCAGGCTCTGATCAGCTCGATCGGACGGCTGAGGCTCTGAATAGGATGAAGATAGCCAGGAGAAGCACTCCTGGCAATCAGAGGAAAAGGCCTATAGGCCTCAACTGACTGATCACTGGAGGGGGTCCTGTACAGGTCACTCCTCAGTGGTCAATCTAGTAAACGATGAGGTACTCTCAATGAGGTTTGACTTCATTGGGACTAAGTATCTTTTCACCAGACCCCATACTGTGGATTTTGGGTCGAGGGAGTACTGGGACGCTGTTAGTAGCCCGGTTTCTTCTCACGACCCATTTGTATGGTTCACAGACGGGTCAAGAATAGGCAACAGAGCTGGATTTGGTGTCTATACTGGTGATCCTAGGACAAACGCGTGCGTGAGCCTGGGAGCGTATGGCACCGTGTTCCAAGCTGAAGTCGCCATACGTTCAGCGCAAATTATGATAGAGGTTTGCGGGAAACATATCCATATCCTCTCAGATAGTCAGGCGGCCTTAGGGGCCCTTGACTCCTGGAAGGTTTCGTCTGGTCTGGTCTGGGAATGTGTGGAGTCCCTCAGCATCCTGGGTTCAATAAATCAGGTCCTGCTGGAATGTATCCCAGGAAATAGGGGAATAGAAGGCAGCGTGCAGGCCGATGCCTTGGCTAGGGAAGGCGCTATTAAGCCCTTCATTGGTCCTGAGCCGGCCTGCGGCGGTTCGGCTACAGCTGTCAAAATACCAACCAAAACTGGGTCCCAGACATCTGGAAAGATGGCGGCGGTTCCCAGGGCAAGGACTCGACAAGCTTCTTGTCAGAAATCCTTCCCAGAAGTCAACAAAGTAACTTCTTGGGTTGAGTAAATTTTACGTAAAGTTGGTGGTGGGACTCATCACCGGTTACGGTAAATTCCGGAGGCATCTAAGAACAGCGGGACTCTTTACGGAGGATCCCATATGTCGCCTCTGTGGGTTGGACGAAGAGTCTGTAGAACACACTGTCCGGGAGCGTGAGGCTCTTGGTGCCAGCAGAAGAGTACCTTTTGAAGGCTCACCTCTGGGACAGTCGGAAATTACTAATCTAGTGAAGAAGCTCCTTGGCCTGGTCAAGGATTGCCAGCTTTACGACAATTAGGCACCGGGATTGGCACAAAAAGCCTGAGGCTTCGTTGCAAGGGTTGGCTGGACCAACTGCATATCCCCTTTTACTCTAACTCTAACTCTAAATAGAACTTAATTAATTTTCTAATGAACAATTTAAAAAGCTTTATGAAGTAGACAAACCATATTGAATTGTTTTGTATTTATTTGGGTCCTTCCAGATCTTCTGTCGGGATACTAGTTTCTGTATGTAGGTAAACAATAAAAAGGGGAGAATTAATACGAACTGGAACATCCGTCGCAATCTACCAAGTTCTTTCTGAGTGATATAAGTTGTGTGGTTTGATCAAATTAGTCCAAAAAATATCAACATTAAGGGGTTTTGCATTTTTATCCTACTAAAGATGTGGTCATCAAGTATTTCTTATGAGGTCCTCAAGGTCTTCTCCAAGTTTGCCTCTTATAATGTCTTCAGGAATCCTATTCATTAACATTTTTGGTATTGCATTGAAAACAATGCACTTAGCCGGAATTACCGAATAATAAAACCAAATATGTCTGCCTGAAAAACAGAAGCAACCATCATCTTAGGCAAGTATAAATATAAGATGGAGTAGGAAGCAATTATAATAACTAAATGACGTTCTAGATCCAAAATCGGCCAAGTATACTAGTTTTCATGTTAACTCCAGATACGTGTAATAATCCCACTCATGGTATTTCACTGATTTACAGATACAAAAACGTCAGATTTTTACGAGCCATCATTAATTGTTACATGTATTTCCCCCTTGCACTATATGAAATACTTCATTAATTTAAAGTATTGTAATTAACTTGTTACAACAATTTATAAGGAGTTTAAAATCTCACTTGCCATATCTAAACTACGTAGCTGATCAATTTCAAAATAAAATACGTCAAATCAAAGGAAATAAGGTAGGGCCTATATAAACATTCTAATACAGTATAATGGTAAAAAATTAAATAGAACTTAATTCGTTTCGTAATGAACAATTTAAAAAGCTTCATAATAAGTATTTTAACTAGAATGTCAAGCGACTACAGTCAGTTACAAAATGTACTTGAGTTTAAACCTCTGGAATAAATAAAAAATGTATTCAATTTCTGAAAATTTAATTCAAATCTTTAGCTCGTTCGATTCTGTATGTCACTATAATAATTACAAGTGTTTGTTTTTTTAACAAATGTTAATTATTTTGGCTCAAAGACAATAAAAAAGAACGCTAATTATTAGTAGCATCATTTACCTACTCTCTCGCAGCTAAAAGCTAAAGGCTTACCAGCTCCATGGTTCACTTGGGAGGCGACCATGCAGATCAGTCACAAAAAGTGAAGAGGTTGTGAGGCGCAGCGGTAAATCTTCAGGCTGGCCTTCTATAATCTCACCGGCCCGACAGAGTCAGCCACTGTATTCCCCCCTCATCACTGCATACGTATATTTAAACTCAGGCACTAAGTTCATTTTTAGGCCCCCTCCCGGCACTTTCATGTTCCAGCTAAAACATCACAGTACAGATCCCCCGGCTTCTTTGCGAGTTGGGAGAATGTGGAGGGTTGTAACTAAAATTGTTCATTTTTATTTAAATTTTTCAAAATAAGCCAACTTCTAATTTGGCCCCCGAGGCCCCGATCATATAGCTGCTGTGTAACACGTTATGTTATAAGATGAAGTTGTTATATTGTTAGTTTTACATTTATATCATTTTCTCCTTAGTTCGATCTTGACATTTTCTAAAGCACGATAATTAATTGTTCATAAATATTGAAAGACTTGTTTTCATTTTTTAATTTAATTTGAAGCCTCAAGGTCAAGTTTAAATTACATTTTATACTTTCCTGTGACAATTCAACTGTTGCCACAGTTCCGTATCTTTCTTGACCTTTTTTACAAGAAAAATTGTTTCGTCATGTAATATATTTTACATTTTAGTTTGTTAAATTACTTTAGGCAATAGTGAACATTTTTTCGACTAATTTGAACTTTTCTGAGTTAGTGTATTGTCCCTAAACTTCAGTTACTAAATTTAATACAAGTGTCTTTTTTTATTCAAAAACTAAAACATGAGTCTGGAATTGACCCCAAAACTAAATACAATTATCCCTGTATGACCCAAATAGTAATTCAAGTGTAATGTTTTAACCCACTTTAATACACGTGTCTGGGGTTGATAAGAAAACTTATACAAATATTCTCATTTCACACAAAATCAACGCATATATCCATGTTTGACACCAACACTGGATTACCACTTCAAGTTGGGCCCCAGAACGAATAAACGAGTCTGTGTTTAAAAATAATACAACTGTCCGTATTTGATCCTAAAAGTAATAGACGAGTCCATGTTTTACCCCTAAAGTCATACACGATTCTATAATAATTGACTGTAACAAGAATACAAATGTCCATGTTGTATAACTGGGATTGACATGAAATCTAATAGATTGTTTATAGTGGGGTTAAACATGAAATCTAATGTTTGACCCCAAAACTATTGAGATATTAATAAATCGCCTTTTATAAGGAGCAGTCGACCTTAGCTAATGAAAATGACTAAACTCGTTCATCAAAATTAATTGCATCTCATATTCGACCATATATCTACAATCTCATCCATGCAACTTATCAATGAATATTGAAATGATCATAAGTAAACATAACAAAGTTCAACCAGTTAACTCATTATCGTCATTTCATCTCCATAGCTTTCAACGGTCTCAAGGAGCTCCTTGACTAACAACTTTTTCCTAAAAAGCCATTTTGGGCATTTCTTGTTCCATTGAATTTTGTTCAATGTTTTTACCAAAAATTCAATCAAAATCATTAGAATAAAGCTTGAGCATTTACATTTATTTATGTTTTTGCCCGTACAAGAAACATGATGTAACTCAAAAACTATTAAGGTTAGGCAATGACGTTTTTACTAAAATACTTTAAATTTAATTCACACTTTTCCTGATAATTAAATAAAAATCGTTACAGCCGTTTGTGCAAAAATTTAACTTCTGTATGTCTTTTGTCCATATAAAAATAAAATTGTATAAAATTGAAAAAAAAACGGTGTGGAGGTATTGGCTAAATACACCTACATAATAAATTTCATAAAAATCGATCCATGCGTTTTATCTCCAGCGAAGTGCGCATACACACTGAAAGACACACGTAAGGACAGATACCAACATTGATTTTCAACAAAACCACTTTTTTTGGTTCAGGGAAAATATGGTTCCCTAAAATGGGAATGTGGAAGTTCTCGAAAATGGGAATATGGAAGTTCCCTAAAATGGGAATATCGAAGTTCCCTAAAATGAACTTTTAGACCATAACTTGTAAATTTTTTTACGATCACAATACTGCATCTATCCTAATGCATATGGCAGAAAGTAAAATAGAAACTAAGGACTACTAAATTTTAGAAATAACCAGAGATCTTTCTTTATCCGGCCAGAAAGAAATAGTCAAAGTTGTTCCTTAGTGTCCATAAAAGAGTAAGTTCACTCGTATCACAGCCATTTCCCAAACCTCTACGATCAAAGTCTTAATACTAAAATAAACAAAAATATGAGCTTAAAAGGCAAGATTATTTATGTTAAACCTAAAGAAAAAATAATATTTGCCTAAACTGAATGTGCTGGATAAAAACATAAAAATACGAATGTTGCTATTTACGAGTTAGTAACAAAGTTTTATCTTATATCGTCGAAATAATATCCACAATCTTTGAATGGCGTGATTGGGAAAATATAAGATGTATATGTTTATCTTCTTTGTATTTAAGTTAAGGTTGTTGCAAGAAACAACCCCGGGCTGAGAAACGATATCGAACTTCTCTCTTCCTTCCGACAAAGCCACTCGTAATTATATTCATATTTTATTAGATAAAATTCACATTAATGGATATATAAAGAAATTTAGAATTGTTTTAAAAACGTACAAAATATCTAAACACAAAAACTGTTATTATTTGTAAAATAAAATAAAAGTACAGTAAGTAGACACTTTTTATTGGTACTTGGTAAAACGTGTATTCAATAAAGTTGATCGAAATTAGTTTTACTTAATGAGTAGTACCAATTAAATTAATACAATATCCAAAGTTGAGCGGAAGCCATGTCGGTATTCAGCATAGAACCTATCGTCTACAATCTCCACAACACTTTGTCTCCAAGAAGCCGGGTTACAGCAATGCCGATGAAGAAGAATTTAAAATAATAATTGATATTTTTATAAAATTGAACATACATATTTTAGTGAACACCTCTAGACGTATAAAACAAATTAATACAGCCTCTCTCTTTAATTACATAATTATTTATTTATTCTACCATTTTAACGTAACCTTTGTCATTATTCGTTACAGTAGCTTGATCTTATGTTTGTATTTTATCCTTCGTGGGTTATAGATAATTATGAGCTTGTCCTTCTTTTGATTCAAGGTCAATTAGGATTCAGTGAACGAGTTCGGTTTTTAATTAACACGTTCCGACTGATTGGTTGACATTGTTGTTATGATTGAATAATTAATCAGTTGGGTAACTTTATGATTTGATTATTTTCGCGTCACTTATTTTAAGTGGTTCTGTTTAGTACAAGACTATTTGTAGAAAAATTTACTATACTTTATTTGAATATTCTTTCATGGAAGCATACAGCTATATACGGTTAACCTCTCAAATACTTTATTTATTTATGTATGTATGTGCTTTGAAATGTATGAAATCTGGGAAGTCATTATCTATTTTTTTTTTTATTTCCTTATGGTTTAAGCATTTCAATTTACCTGGTCGTTTACCTTTTATAAACCATGGCTTTATAAAAAAAAGTACGTTATACAGTTAAAGAGAGAATTCGTAGTTATTAGCAATTTTATACGTATTAGCAATACATTCATCAAGTGTTTGGATTTTCAATAAGTTTTCGATACAATTCCAAAGGAAATAAAATTACTTATAGTGCTTTTCATTTTTATAAGAATACTTTGAAATACTTTGTAATAAGTAAAATATAATGTATTCAAGAGGATTTACTTTCAGTATTTCTTATACATTGATTGATGAGTAGAAGGCTATTTTGGTCGATAAAGATAATACATATTTTCTTAATACAGTTTGATGGAAACATATAGTTAAAATAAAACTTAATTTCTTTGCGTTTTTACAAGCGAAAACGGTTGTTTCAGATGATATGAGGCGCATATAGCGAATTATTTTAGTAGCTTTTTTTTCGGGCGTTGAGCAAAATTTTGCGGACACTGTTGACTCCAGAAGCGACCCAATCGCGAATGACTGTAACTATATTACTCACGATAGTTTTTCACTTCACCCTGACACAATACGGCACTTGACACAATACGGCACATAAATTCTGTACATGGAAGGTCCGCTGGTGATGTTGACAATTATGAAACGGAATGCTTTAATTATTTCGATGCCATTTAATCATCTTACACACCTAATCTTGCATTATGCGATTTTCCCAGATGTTTTTAAAACTGCTAAAATATTTCCTCTTTTTACACTCAATGGCACTGAACGTGTATGGCCGGGCGGGTAGGTCAATATCACTATACACGTATGGGGGGGGGGGGGGGTCAATGCCATTGTACATGTAAAAAAATTAAATCTATTGATGCTAAAAACAACAATAATTTTCGGTCTATTTCACTACTCAGTGTTTTTTATAAGATTCATAAGGGAGTGAATAAAGAACAATTATCATCTTATTTTCAGGAAATAATATTTCATGTAGTAATCAGTATGTTTTTATACAATATTTAAATATTTATGACTGGCTTTTCAATATTTGTAAAGATCATAGACATTCTATATCTGAAAATTGTTGCAGTATTGATCAGCTCTTCTGTTTGTTAAATTTAATGTATGTACTTTTAATTGAAATTATTTAACATATATTGAAATTAGTTTTTATACTTCAAACAAACTTGTTGATCCAATATATGTATTAAGCTCTCTCTGAACTCTCTGATAAGCTCTCTTAATACACCTCGATTATTCTTTCAGCCTCCATTTTGTTATTTTCAATTTTTAAAATTGTATCTAAAAAACCAAAAAATTTATTAAGCTGTAATTAACATAAACATACATTTGGAGAAAAATTATTGGTTTCCAATAATTAAAATTTAAAAAAAATGGTGGTCAATTAAAGTATTAAATCCTAAATAACTTCTAAAATAATAATTATATTAAAAATTGCACAGAATAGTGTTTCTTGGATAATCGTAAAATCAAATTATATAACGATTTTCAAAATCGGATGAAAAATAATAGACATTTTAACTTATGTGACAGTATGTACAATACAATATGACAGAACAATGGGCAACACACATGTAACAGCTGATAGCAATAAAGTAATTTGTGGTAGTCTTAAATCAGCTGACTAGGACAACAATAGTGTATGTTGTACATCTGATTTAAGAATATCACATTCACTTTATTCTTATCAGCTGTTACATGAGTATTGTCCATTGTACTTGCATATTGTATTGTATATGCATTGCACATTATCATTTCTGTGTTATTTTTCTTTCGATTTTGGAAATCGTTATACTATTAGGTTTTCAATTACATTGTCAAAAAATAATATTTTTTGAAATTTTTTAAAATATAATATTTGGTTTTGGAGCTATTTACGACTTAAGATTTTGAATGACTGCCATTTTAAAAATGTTTATCCTAGAAAACCAATAATTTTTATCCAAACGTAAGTTTATGATATAAAGAGCGATGCAAAATTACAGATTAATATACTTTTTGGTTTTTGAGATATAAATTTTAAATTAAAAAAACAAAATGGTGGCTGGAAGGATAGCCAAGGTGTTTTGGAGACTGTAAATATGACATTTGTGATGCTAAATGAACCAGTAACAACAACGAACAGAGCTTATCAGAGACATCCTGTATATAGTATATATGTCTTAATTGCATAAAAATGATTTAAAATATTACTAACAATATTCCCATTTTTCCAACAAATTGTTGAAATTTAAAATAAAATATATTATTAAACTTTGTTTGACAAAGGTACTAAGTGTTGGAAAAAATGGCATCGTGTGTAATGTAAAATACATCAAATAAACAGGTTTTTAAAATATAAAGTTCCAAATGAAGACCTCCCTAGTTCAATTCACAGGGCAGCAAAACAAGATTTTTCAAACATTGTTTTTACTTTAATAGCTGATTTTTATATGTTCAATCCAAAGCTGGTCTAAGTTTTATTTTGTGTCTACCATAGTTTTTGAGCAATATGTTTTTTGTTGTTTTATTGTTTTTTTTGTTTTTGTTTTTTTTTTGTTTTTTTTTTTTTACTAGTGTAAACTCCCTCTACAGTTTATGGTAAAACTAATGAAACACTATGCTAAATCACAATCATGTTTTTTTTTTCTTTACAGTAGGTTACTTGAAGTAATGATACAATGTAGTTATGTAGGTTTACTAGTCACATGGAATTGATTTATTCTTCATTTCTCTTTTTCCTTTGAAGCTTCTTGTGTAGCTTTTTCTTCGATGAGTCTCTTGTTGAGCTTCTCGGCGAAGTGACCCACAAGGTCCTGGATGCGTTTTCCATCAATTTAATATCGTGGTGAAAACGCTCATTCTGCTCCTCACTAATGTCTCCCAAATTTTCTGGGAAGTAACCAAGTCGACTGTTCAAAAAGTGAACATTCAGGCTCATCAAACATCCTAATTTTTAAACTTCTTTGTATATTGGAACTCTTCATCATTTTGCTCATATAGATCTGACTGAACACCAGGAAACAATTAAATTTGAACAGAATTCAAATCATCTGGCGTTTCAGGGACCGGCAAATGTACATCATGCCCTACTAGTCGGATAGCAGACAATAGGTTAGGGTAGCTTATTACCTTCTTGTTTTTTTGAGTTATTGCCAGTAATACCAATATTACAAAAGTAACAATCATCAGTGTGGTTTCTAGGCTCCCTCTATACCACAGGAATAGCAAACTTAAAGGCTTTTTTCTCCTTTTTTGACAATTTTCTAAAATATTCAACACAAACATAACATAACTTATACGGGACCCAAGATTTATCCTGATCACCAAGTTTAGTTCTAAAATATGAGAATTAAACTTTTTTCACATAGTCTGTAATTTTTCTTTGGTGGTTTTTTATTAACAAACTCACTAAAAATATTTTTCTCACTACAAAAACTCGCTACAAAAACTCACTACAAAAACTGTTGGCAGAGTTCTTACCAACCAATGTGCAAAAAATATAAATTTCATATACATTTGCATTATGTTGATGTTATTTCAATATAAAGAGAAATAAGGAAAAATTAAAAATATGTTCATTGTAGTTTGACAATAGAATTACTTTATTAAAAACTCAAATACACAAACTATTAGAAATAAATATATTCTATACAGAATATGTTATTGTGATAATAATATATTCTACATAATAATACATACGAATAATACTATAGAATAATTATTATAAATAATTTATGAAATGAAAGCACAAACTGATACAAAACTGCACATGAAGTTATATAATTGGAGGTTAAATAGACCCTGTGCAGTTACAATCAACTTAGGCAAACATAGATCTAGCCCCTCATCCACCCTTACTCATGACACCATCCACTGCTCGAAATATGAACTTAAAAGCCTTTAGGCACTAGACAGTATTTTTAAACTAAACTTTGATCTACAGTAGAGTATTATTGTATGTATACCGGGTGTTCAAAATGTCCCTGACCAGTTGAGTAGTTATGAAAACTTTTAAGATAGAACAAAAATAATCTGTACCAAGTTACTAGACATAAAAACTTATTTTACACATAATCAGTGACCCGCTACCTCCTTAGGGGACGGCCCACTTGGAGTCGGAAGAAAATCTTAAAAGTACAGGTCGGTATACATACCATTTTAAAGGTATTAATTTAAATTAGACCTAAAAAATTAATCGGGAACAAAATGGTGGTGCTCTTATGTTCCAATAATAATCCTAAGTGCATGTTTAAGAATGGCTTAATTTTGTTGTAACCATATCAGATGAAGCTACAAAACCTCATACATGATTATTGTAGACAAACATCTACTTTAAGATGTATTCAGTGTCCAGCTATTCTTGTATGGGAACTGTCCACGGGTCAGTAGAAGTTTTTTAACGTAAGCATAGGTTGATATGCAGATCAATTAAAAAGGCTGGTCAAGCAAAGAAGAATGTAGGAGACAAAGTTAGTTGGACATTTGCCATCATTACGTGAAAAATGCCAATCACGACGTTTCGAGTTGGTAAAACCCAAACCTTTTTCAAGTGCTAAAAGCTAAATTACATCTACACAAACATGTTATAAAACTACGTTCTTAAACTACGCTCTACTTTAATAATTATCTATATTTTAACCTAGATCATAGAATGGGCTACAACAAAATGAACTTATACAAAATGTAAAAATGTTAACAGAGTTAAATTAATATGACCAATTAGGCGCTGCCAGGTCACGATATCAACGAAAAAATATTAAAACACAATTAAATTAATATTCAAATCAGACTGAAATAAGATTACATCAACTACTCATAAATAAAATAAACGGTACCTGAAAAAAAAACAATATTAATTCAAAATAACATTGAACATACACAAAAAATGATATATGTGACTCGGAGAGACTGAGACTACTATCCAATCTAATTAACTATTACAATTACATTTTAACCTGAAAAGACAACAATTATTAGGAATAAAACAATACAATAAACAATACATTTTTACATTTTTTATAAGTTCATTTTGTTGTACCCCATTCTATGATCTAGGTTAAAATGTAGATAATTATTAAAGTAGATTAGTTTAAGAACGTAGTTTTATAAAATGTTTGTGTAGATGTAATTTAGTTTTTAGCACTTGAAAAAGTTTAGGGTTTTACCAAATCGAAACGTCGTGATTGGTATTTTTCACGTAATGATGGCAAATGTCCAACTAACTTTGTCTCCTTCATCTGATACTCCATCATTAAAAAATTTTAAAAACAAAGAAGAATGTCTCAAACCGCACTTCAAAAGCTTTACACGTTACAAAATGATGGTGGTTCAAATAGTTATAACATTGCTGATTATGCCAAGCAGCTTGTCAGAATCAGCAAATTTAGCTCCTTGAAGGAATTCCTGAACATGACCCTCTGAATTTTAACTTGGGGAGCAATTTTTTCAGCCTGAATGATCGCTCCATATTTTGTTTAGAGCACCAACCCCATAGTCTTACAGGGACCAAAATATGAGAGTATTCAGACCTCAGGGATGCAGGGTTTTGCTTGGATACGTAAGGCATAAATGCAAGAATAATCCCTTAATTTAATGTTGTCCATAATTCTCCCAAACAAAGAAACATGATCCACCCAGATCGGCTTTTATCGCAGTACATTTCCCTAGGAATATATTGAATTTTGTTTCACGTGTGTGAGCTCATTTTTAAGAATAACAAGAGAATCTGTGTAGTATTCCATTGTCTTAAACTTAACTTTTTGAAATTTAATTTAGAATAATTGGTGTTTAAACTGATACAAGAAAAAAACCGGAAGCTATGAGTTTAATACAAATGTTTTCCATAGTACTTCAATTGATTTTGCCTTAAAACATAGTTTTATCGTTAGCATATTGAACTGTTTTTTCCCTTAAATTTCTGAGTTCAGATTGTTGATGTAAATTAGAAACAAAATAGGTCCAAGAATCGATCCATGGAGAATCCACAGATTATTTTAATTTTTTTATTTAGAAAGAACGTTCAAGATCTCAAAACAATAGTCCTTATTTTCTAGGAAGGGATTAGAATAGAATATAGTTTATTGTATTAACAAAATACATGAAATTGTATCACAAACATCAGTCAAAAAATTTAATATTAGTTATTGAAAATTAGATATTAAATGGTCAAAGTAAATTAACCATACTAATTAATTATTTGAAACATTAAGCTACACAATCACTCCAAAAATCACTGCCACTGTATGTGTATGGGTGGGTCACTACCACTGTACGTGTATGGGTGGATCACCAACACTGTACGTGTATGGGTGAGAGGGTGGGTTCCTATCCGTGTCTGTTGAGCACTGTCTTGACTTAGAAGTGAAGAACTTGAATGAATATGATTTTATTGTCAATGACATTCACAGTCCTTGTAATCATCATACTTACACAATCCTACACATTTTTATACATACAACATTTGTTCATTCATTCTCACCCTGCACTATATTTGGATTGCCAGTCCATTCCCGATGTAAGTCTTTCAACTGTACGCTAAAACCCCTTCCACACTGTAGAAGAAATTGAATATCAAGAATTGTTTCAATGTTGACTTTAATGCCTTGGGCATCATAAGACATTTATACTCGGATGATAAACTGTTGAGAAAACGAATTCTAACCTGTGAAGGGAAACCACCGTTCTGTGTTGCCCAGTTCGATAGTTTTTCCTGCCTCTATTTGCGTAATTAATTGTGGACTTCAGTGCTCCGTGTGAGGGCACTTTTAGTCTTACAAAAAGGAACTGTTTACAGAATGTAAATACGAGGCAGGGTCAACAGTTTTAATGTTTTGAACTCGGATTTACACGATTTTCTAAACGGTAATTTTGAATTGAGTCTGATCGCTTTTTTCTGCAGTCTAAAGCCATCACTGTATCAAGGATGATTCGTCCAATATGCTGATGATACGACACTCTGCTTTAGTGGAAAATCTAAGACAGTGTTGTAAGTACAGACGCATATGGAAATATATAGCTGCATCCAACATTTCACAGACATTAATTTCAAAACAAATCCAGCAAAATCAAATTTCATCAAGTTTTATCTGAGATCGTCACATATTGACTGCAGCCCTAAAGGTCTGAAGGAGAAACTGAAGTCGAAGAAGTCCAGTCGTCCAAATTTCTTGGAATAATCCTGGACCAACCTGGACATCCTGGGGTTAACCTGGAATAATCACATTGAATATGTTTGTTGCACTGGCAAGAACCCTACACAAGTGATGTTGGCTGCATATTACGATCTCATCTACCTTAATCTATACTATGGAGTGGTACTTTGGGGGTGGCTGTACAGATGCCAATTTCTGTAAGAGTGAGTTGCTTAATTGCAAATGCCTTTCTCATTCATTGCTTAATTGTTATTTGAATACTAAATAATGATTTAATATAATCTTTCTAATGTTGATTCGTTAGTATTTCTCAAACTAACCAATGATCACCACTGCTAATGATCTAGTGGGCGGGGCTTGTTACTGCACTGCCATCCCGTGGCTTACCACATTTCTTGTTGCCATGACAACATAAAATGGATTAACACAAGTGGAGAGCAGTCCTCTCTCATTTCCACCTTTCAGTCCATCTCTCTCTCTCTCTCTCTCTCTCTCTCTCTCTCTCTCTCTCTCTCTCTCTCTCTCTCTCTCTCTCTCTCTCTCTCTCTCTCTCTCTCTCTCTCTCGCAGCTACATTCAATATGTCATATTCTTAGCGGCTTGTCTATAGTTTAGCAGCTAATGCTTTGGAGTACAGAGTGAAACACCGAGTTACAAACTTCCAACCATCTGTTTAGTCAGTATTTTTCACGTTGTTTCACACAAAAGCCTGGCGGAAAAAATTGGTGGAAGAAATTCTGTTTTCATTTTTTCTTAGAGGTAGGTTAGTAAAAAGAAAGTGTTGGTTGAAATCAAGGATCCAAATAACGTGAAGCGAACTCTCCAGTCCCCATTAGAGGTCCTCTCGCGTTTCTTCTATCACTGTTTTGGTATCCTCCATCGTGCGGTTGGGATTGAGATCGTGTTACAGGAAGTTGAAAAGAATTGCAGCTTAGTCAGAAGGTGATATAATGTTGCGTCCATCTCTATTGCATCACAAGATGCTATCTTAGAATTGTACGTCTTCCAATTCATCGTCTGATCGTGTGCATAACAAATGCTATCTCTGTATATCTAAAGCTATTTTTGTCCCTTTACAAATAAACTCTTTCATGCATTTTAATAGCTCTATTGTCAAATCAATGTCACTGCTTCTTCGACCTTGAATTTATTTCTTGCAGGTAAATTTAGCAAGTTGTTCATTTATCAATGGGTAGATTGTTTTAATAAATAGGATATAAAGTATAATATGAACACTTATCTTAATTTACTGTCAGAACAAATTAATACTTGACCACACGACTCCCCATACACGTACCGTCTTATTGACCCACCTGTTCGCCCATACACGTCCCATACAAGTACAAATACATATTTTGAACAAATTAATAAGGCAAATAAAAATTATACATAGACATGTAAATATAAAAAAAGACTAGTCAAATAAAGTTTAAATAAAATCATATCATTCAAAAATCATTCAGGCTTTCAAGAGTTTATAACTCTATACTTGCTGGTTGTTGTTATACATAAAATGTTTCCTTCCATCTGTTATACTTTACTTAAACATAGTCCAGATGGTAGTTATAATATAGGTTTTCTTTAGTTAACAGTATATTTATGAGTCTGCAAAACAGCGTGGAAAAATAAATTATAAGGACGTTGGAAAATAAGAAAATTCACTGTGAAAAATATTTAATATGGTAAAAAAGGAGGGACACCCAAATTATGAGGTATATAAAAACTGCATTCATTAACAACAAAACAAAAGACTATACAAGGTGTCCCGAAAGTAAAGTGCCAAACTTCGGAAAATAGTTATATAGGTCAAAATAAAGAGAAAATCAAGAATAATTTTCCCCGAAAACGAAGCGTTTACCGGATATCCACCATTTTGTTTCTTTTACAAAAGAATTTTATCTCCGAGTTGGCTTAACCCATCTTTATGAAACTCGCTATGGATGTTAAAATAATTATATTGTAACATTTGTGTGTACTATTTCATAAAAAACAATCAATTAGGTCTGATTTAAAATTAAAAAATTGCAGCCATTTTAAATCTTTAAACGGAAACTTCAATTGCGGAAGTCAATTGCGGGAAAACGGCAAAAATACAAAAATGACTAAAAACATAGTTTTTTAAAATAGTTTTATGATCAGTCTGTTGGTATAAAAAAAGTTAGAATCGTATAAAAAAAACTAAGACACATTGACAATTGTGTTGAGAGGCAGCAAAAAAGCCATTAGTTTTTAGCTTTTTTGCTGCCTCTCAACACAAATGCCAATGAGTCTCAGTTATATTTTTTTCGATTATAACTTTTTTAATATTGACAGATTGGTAATAAAACTATCCAAATAAACTTTGTTTTAGTCATTTCCGTATTTTTTGCCGTTTTCCTACAATTTCCGTTCCAAAATGTAAAATGGCCACTATTTTGGAATTTCAAGTTTGACCAAGTTGATTGCTTTTTATTAAATAGGTCTCTATTATTGTAACATGTATAGCGAGTTTCATAAAGATGGGTTAAGCAAACTTGAAGATAAAAATTCTTTTGTGAAAAAAGAAAAGGGTGGATATCTGGTAAATGAAGCGTTTTTGGAAAAAAACATTATTCTAGATTTTCTCTTTATATTGACCTATATATTGAACCTCTTTATTTTCCTAAAGTCCGGCACTTTACTTTCGAGACACTGTACATATATATATATATATATATATATATATATATAGAGGGTGTGTCGCGAGAGGTTGGCACAACTTCAGGATATGATAGTAGACATCAAAATAAGCAAAAAAGTTCCTGTAAACATCTGGCCTATCTCAGCTTGTTAAGTGTCTGTCTGTATTTTTTATTAAAAATATTATATATCAAACATGGTTTGAGCTAATAATTTTAATCTTTGTATATTTGCTAACCTAATTAGGGGTAGTTTAAAATAAAAAAGGAACAAAATTATCTTTATCATTTTATTAACTTCATAGTCATTATAAACAGCTGTTTTTAATTATTTTAAAGTATACAACGCTTAATTAATTATTTTAGGCTAAAGTGAACATTGATGAAGGAGGGTGACACATTGAACAGCATTTATAATACAATTATAGAATTTGTGTTTTTGTTTTATGTAAAATAAATTTCGTTATTAACAAAAGGCTATTTTTTAGGAAACCTTAAAAAAAGCATACATGAAAAGAGGCTGCACATAAAAACAGCTGATATTTAAAATAATTAATGACAGCTGTTTATAATGACTGTTCACTTGTATGTTGGTTATTAAACTTCATACAAGTGAAAAACCTAAACAAGCACACATGAAAAAGTGCTTTACTCTTTTCATGTACAGTATGCTAAAAGGAAGGTTGATAAAAGTTTCATTCTGACATTCTTACATATGAGACGCTGACACAACATTGTGCGTATTATAAGGCGAATATTAATGATGATATAAGTGTAGGATGATTGTAGGATTAGTGTGGATGAGTGTAGTCTGGTTACTATTCCTCAGAAAGAGTACTTTATTAATAGGCTAACAGTCAGGGCAACTAAGGGGCCTTCAGCTTTACGTGGAATCCAAACCACGTAGTGTTGGTCTGATTTGCAGCTAATTGACAAGCCTAATACTCAGTTATCTCCCCCACACAACATCCGTACAATGATTACCACCCAACATGGACACCCCAGACATATCTAGTAGTGTCCACGTCGATGGAAATTTGCTATGTATAGTTTTTGAAACACAACCAGGATAATATAGGTAATATAGGCATATCAAATCTATTTTAAAATGCGCTTAATAATACGTACTAAAGTGAAATTAAAATGGAGCTCAAAGTAGTTTACATAAAGAATCTCAAGCTGACATTCACTTCGACTCGTATGAAATATTTACATCTCCTAGTTCCTTAAAGGTATATTTTATTGTGTATTTGCCTTTACCAACCATAAACCATATTTTGTTTTAAAGAATATATTTTCTTAAAAATTAATTATCTTAACATTCTAAAACAATTGTATCATCAGTGTTCTGAAAACTTTAACGTACGAAAACTTGTCTGATTTCGAAGAAATTTTACTTTTCCGAAGAGATTTTTCTTATCGAAACATAAGGCTTGCTTGGATAAGAATTTTGGAATATGAAAGTGTATTTTAAGGTGAGAGTAAGTATTGTAGTATCCTTAATTAACACAAAAATGACGTAAATATTACAATTAAATTTTAGAATAGACATATTCGCTGGCCAATATTTTCCTGCGTGTCATAGTGCGTTTATTGTAATTAAAACAACACTAAGAGAGTAATAATGGAATATTCCTTTATTGGCAAGACAATTAATTTTAACATAACATTTTATCGTAACCGTTAGAGGCAGGAAACAAATTATGTTTCCAGACGTACAACCCAAACTTCTCTAGTATTGTTCACGTCAATATTAAGACGACATAGAAGCTAGAATCTATCGAGTTCAGGCTCCTCAACATTCTGTCCTCAAGTAGCTGGGTTGTCACACCACGCCAACAGTGACGAGTAAACAGTAATAACATGGCAAAATCAGAGAACGTTTATTTTCAGTTATATTTCGAAATCATATATCCGGTGTCAAGTTTACACCGGAGGCATGTAAAGTTTGTTTTCAGGGTTCAAATTGCTTTTAATATTTAAGAACCATCATTTCGCAATGCCATTAGTATCAATCAATTTATTACAGGTCTTTGAAATATGATACAAATTTAAGTAGTTGTACTGGGAAGCAAAGAGGTATCATTTAATATATCACGTTAGCATTTCACCTTACCTCCGTAATGTTAACTTATCTACATTTTTCTTAGGTTCTATATAGGATATCTTAGTTCTGTTTATTATATGAATAAACGATACTTTGTTGTATAAGTGGAAACTCTAAAATGGGATTTTTAATAAAAAAAAAACATATTTTGCAAAATTACAAAAAAGGTTTTAAAACCACAAATTTTCAGTTTATTTATTTTTTAATGATTTTATTTAAAACTTTTATAGTTGTTTAAGAGTTTCAGAAAGTGTAGATAAGTATAATAAACAAGCAGTCAAAGTTTAATTTTCAAATCTGTTACAGAATTTGAGAAAAAGGTACATAAAATAAAAAAAATTCTTTTTCGAAAAATAACAATAATATAAAGGAAACCACTTTATTGTATCAACTCAACACACTCCTATCCCAAAGGATTGTCTAGCTCCTTCCTCTAGCTCATATGTATCTTTAAGGTTCCTTCTCAGAAAGCTTTACTTTTTCTTTATCTTTTTTTCAACTACTTCCTGAGCTTTGTCTGTTGCAGCGACCTGGCTTTTCTCTGATTTGCCCATTGCGTAAACTTTTAGTCTGTGTTAAGCCACACTGCAGCAGAATCTTACACTTTCCAATATGGCCATCATTAAAAGTTACAACTGTAATATATATTCTAATTGTAATACAATCTTTTCTTAAAAATACCTTAAAAAAATCAGTTTTGAAACAAACAAAAACGACCGACAAATATTTTAATACCTATGAAATGACTAAGCACAAACAAATTTAACTTATAACTACATAAACAACAGTCATATGATATTTGTATTCAATAGCATAATAGAAAACAGATGAAAACTAAATAATTCCTATATTATAATTATAATAAGTATAATAAGTACTATAAGAACATCAACATCCAACTACTTGGTGAATGGAGGGTTCTGAATCCAGCAAAAACTACGAACATGCGCTGACAAATCTATGCTTTTGAATAACTTCTATACAGTACAAGTAAACGTCACACAACACAAATTTATTACAATATAAGCACAAAATGCACAAATATATTACAATACAAGTACCAAATGCACGAATATTATGGTGATTCTTTGGTGAATCCCTCTGGTCTGAAGAAGGTGAGCGTGGTTCACCGAAATCGATCACTATAATATTCGTGCATTTTGTACTTGTATTGTAATATATTTGTGCATTTTGTGCTTATATTCTAATACATTTGTGTTGTGTGACGTTTACTTGTACTGTATATATACCAACACGTATTATGCTAATTAAAAAACTATTTAATAACTTATACTAGTATAAACAACACATATTATATACAATTTTAAAAAGGAAATTTCAAGCTACAAAAATGAATAAAAATTAAAAAATCTAAAAATTGCATTTTTGGGTGAAGTACTCCCCTTAAGTTCGAATTTCAAATAAAATATTGTAAAATGAGTTGTTAATGTACATAAATTAACACAATAAGTTCGCAGTGAGCAAGGGTGTTAGCAAACTTGCAGTTTAAATGTTTAAGACCTGTTACGATGTGTCGGCGTTATCTAAGGCATTAAGGAACAGGAAAAGCTTAAGGATAAGTTAAGTCAACCCTGCCAAGGAAATGAAGGCGTGGGTTGTAGATATATTTTGTCACATGCAGGTGTTTATCGGATTATATTTAGGAAGTCTTGTTCAGAAGTATGGGTAACCTTAATGCGACTTCCCTACAAGTATTAGAGAATTTATTAAGTGTATAAACTGTATACAACATCAATACACAGTCTATACACTGCGCTCAACTGTATATTGATGTTCGGCACTGGAGGCGTAGTGCTGTAAGCCAAGTTTATGAGGAAAACGTGTTGAGGATATTATAGACAGCAAGCTCTATACTCAGTCCTCTTAATAAGGGCACGGCATACACTCAATGGTTGCCATCGACGTGTATACTACTAGAGAAGTCTATGATGTCCATGTTGGGTGGAAGTCAGCGTCCGGATGTTGTGTTTGGGAGAGAACTGAGTATCAGCTTTTTCAATTAACTTAAAATTAGACCAATACTTTGTGGTTCGGATTCCACGTAAAGATGTAGGTCCCTCAGTTGCCCTGGCTATTGGACTATTAGTAAATAGCCCTATCTGAGTATAAGTCAAATTCAGTTAATAACCAGACTATACAGATCATCCACACTCATCCTACATATAACCGAGTTGTGTCAGTATCTCATATTTGAACATAATCGGAGTTTCTTCTCCGGGGAGGGGAGGAGGTCTCTGAATCTCAGACGTTTCACAGTGGTTCTGTCGGAATTGTTTATAATTTGGTAGATATAAGTGTTAACAACGCCTCATAGCGTTTTATAAAGTTTATTTAAAAAGTAATAATTTAAGTATTAAATACGTTAAGTAATAAATACGTTATTTATTATTATTTTTGTTATATCTATATGTATTTATATTTTATTGTTATTTAGTATTGTTGTATGTTAACATTTAATTTATTCAAAAGTGAGTTATTCTTTGAGTGTTATTATATTGTCTAAAATTATATAGAATAAGTGAGTAAACTTTTGCCAAAGTATTCTCGAACGTGTATTTCTATAAATGTTTTAATTGATCGTGTATATCAGTAGTTTATATTGAACTATGTGGTCAGCAATTTATTGTATTGTCTTCTATATTTGTCACAGGCACCAAAGTAACGTAATAGTAACTAGTTTTAACCGGTAAACGTAGTATACAAAATAAATAAATTACGCAAAAGACAAAGTTGAAATTGCTTATAAGAATTTTTATTGAAACCATATTTACACAATGTTAAAAGCTTTGTCAATAATGATATATTGTATTATTAGCATTACAACATTGATGTTGCAGAGAATAGTCTCAAGCTGCTCGAATTAACTCTACACGATGTTTTAACTTGAAACAACCCAAGTATTTTTCAAGTACTAAATCTTAATTACATATAATCAACCTATAAAAGAAAATAAATAAAACATATGATAACCAATAAATCTATAAAACCCTATTCAATAATAAAGAAAATGTTTTATAAGTGGTGAATATTTTGTGTAACATCCGCATCTCAATTAAAGCTACCAGTGAAAAAATAATAAAAGCATCCAATCAGCTACTCTCAAACACTTCTAAAAAACTGTCAACAATGGATACCTTTCTCGATACAACAATCGATGTTGGCAATGAATGACACTCGTACACAGATGGAGCTATCGAAGTGTTAATATCGTTACATCACCGAGTGTCGAATGACAAAGAGAACGTGCATTCATTACTTGTTATCGTGCAACAATCAATCCACCCATGGATGTTTGTATTACCGATTACTCGTTTGGCATTGATCAGTACTACGCCAAACAACTTTCTCTCCGCTGTGACGGACAAGGTCACGGGCAAGGTCGGCACGCCAACTATTGGAAGAGTTCAATTAGTTTCTTTGTGATATATAAACACAAATAGTAAAATTTCAAATATAACCCATTTTAAGTCTTTTTCTTGAGTCCCACATGTTTTTAGCAAGTGATTAATCATCAAACGAAGTTCACAAACATCAGTAACACCTCAATTGATATCTAATTATATATATTCCAACAACACTTAATCTAACCAAACTTAACATAACAACCCATGGTGTAAGTACTGTACTAACAACCTAACCTGGTCTAAACTAACCTAATCTAACCTAACGTAATAATACCAAGGTGTAAGTATTGTACGAACAACCTAAACTAAACTAACCTAACGTAACAATACCATGGTGTAAGTACTGTACTAACAACCTAACCTGGTCTAAACTAACCTAATCTAACCTAATGTAATAATACCAAGGTGTAAGTATTGTACTAACAACCTAACCTGGTCTAAACTAACCTAACGTAACAATACCAAGGTGTAAGTATTGTACTAACAACCTAACCTGGTCTAAACTAACCTAATCTAACCTAATGTAATAATACCAAGGTGTAAGTATTGTACTAACAACCTAACCTGGTCTAAACTAACCTAATCTAACCTAATGTAATAATACCAAGGTGTAAGTATTGTACTAACAACCTAACCTGGTCTAAACTAACCTAATCTAACCTAATGTAATAATACCAAGGTGTAAGTATTGTACTAACAACCTAACCTGGTCTAAACTAACCTAACGTAACAATACCAAGGTGTAAGTACTGTACTAACAACCTAACCTGGCCTAACCTGGTCTAAACTAACCTAATCTAACCTAACGTAACAATACCAAGGTGTAAGTACTGTACTAACAACCTATCTAAGCTGACCTAACCTAACCTAATTTAACATAACGTAACAACCCATATTGTAAGTATTGAACTAACAACCTAACCTTACCTAACCTACAAACCAAAGGGCGCTGAGTATTATATATTAAAGCAATAACGCTTATTATATTTATGTAGCTTAAAACCATCTGACCATTATCAAAGTTACATTTTTCAAATTTAGTTTAGTTCTACTGTAGCCTTGGTAGACAATCATTATCAATCGGAAGGGACATTCCGAAAATACCCCTCGTATTGAAAGCAAATTAAAAAAGTGTATCTCAAGAATAAACACTTTCATAATTTAGTCACTTTATACAAAAAAATTATAGTTTGTATTGACGATGACAATTTATGGAGTTACTTAGTCTACGTACTTGGGCGAGCCGGTGGCCTAGCGTACTTTGAGCTTAGGATAGAGATAGCACTGGTTCGAATCCGGCCTAGACTGGAAGATTTATCAGTAATATTCACCTTCTACTTTACTGGTTCGCCCCCTTACTCTGTCTGAATAAGTTCCTCGCACAGATCAATAGTCTATGAGGAATGAGCAGATTAAGGGTAAGAAGGAGATCGATCTCTCCTTAAAAAAAATAATGGAATAAAAGAAAGTTCGTAATTAATTAGCTAAATATGCTTTGTTATAGTCAAAGAATTAAAACACTGTTCGTACGAATTAGTGAAGATAACATTGTAATTGAGGTTGCTTGGCATAGCTACAATTATTTACCCATAAATTACATAAAAATGATAATCATGTAGGAGTAGAACAATTTGTAATCACTCATGAGAAAAATTATTACAAACAAAAAGTTTTCATTTCAACAGTTTTAGTGTTATTAAGATGAACGAACTACGTTTCAAAACTAAACAGTCCTTTTTACTTCCATTATCAGGAATAATGTTTATTTTAATAGCCTCCACTAATTTATTTAATATAAATGGACAACAGCAATTGATCCATTTTGTATAAAATAAAGTTGTTGTGAAAGCGTTTCCATATTTTCTACGCTTTCACAACAACTTTATTTTTTTCCATAGAAATAATGATAGTTTAATTTTTTAAGTTATTGTGTTCCATAGAATAAAATTTTTGATCAGAATTTAATTAAAATAGTTAAATAGTGGAGAAATAATATTGTTCAAATTAGTTACTTTGAAATTCTAATGACCGCTACTCGGGAAAGGATAGACCATTCGAAGTCCAGTTTGTCGAAATTAATTTCTATTGAATAGTCCTTTAATTTGATACTAAACTCGACCTAGGCTTAAATTAAAAGTTTTCGTTCAACTCCACGTGGCCGTCCCACTAAAAAAATGAAATGTCGCTAATGGCGTCAAAAAGTGTCTTCTTTGTAACCATGATGATGTACAAGATTTCACTTTTACCAGTGAAGTCATATAAAAGTTGTGAAAGCGTTTCCATATTTTTTTCTACTCTGTATAATAAACACATTTTAACATAAATCAGCAATTCTGAGTAGTCTAGAATTTTCTTGTGTACGATTTTAAAATATTTAGATATCTTTTAATATATCCAGGATGTTAAGTTACTTACTATATTACGATTTACATTAAAAACATGAGGCATATTTAACTCTGAAAGGTACTTCATTTCTGTCAGTGTTTACATTGCATAAATTTAAAATCACTCAGTGCGTTAAATATTTACATATTTGCCAATTTTGTTTAAAACACATAGAGGTAACAAACCTTTTTCTGGTTCAAATTTAAACTTTATTTGCGAAGTTTGGTGTATTATGATCGGGTTTTTCGGAATGTTCCCGATTTTTTTAGGAATCGTCAAGCGATCGTCAATTAATCGTCAAACGAAGTAGCAATTCCACTTTTATATATAAAGCATATACATAAGATAGTAATACGTCAACAACTTATATATGTTTAATCATAACCAAACCAGACCTAACCTTACCTAACAACCCATGGTGAAATGTTTACAACCTAACTTACGTAACAGATGGCACCGATTGATAATTAAAGCGATAACACTTATTATTTTCTTGTTGGTCAAAACTACTTGAACAATATCAAAGTTACGTTGGTTCTTAGTTTGATTCTAGACTTGGTAGACAATCTTTACCATATGTGGGAACATTCAGAAAAATACCCTTAAATCTACGTCACGACACATAAGTTACGATCTGTAATAACTAAATGTAAATAATTTATAACTAATGATAACCAAACCAATACTAAAAGTTGTTTAATTTGTCATGTAAACTGCAGTTTAGAATATTAAATGTGTCGATTATTCAATTAATTAATATTCATTACGACAAGATAACTGCAAGAATCTGGGACCACTGATCCGAAAACTGAACTTTCACTACATTGTTTTGTTCTACACCATTTATCAGCTGTGCACACGACTTGATAACGAGTAAATAAATCCCAACTCCCCCTGTGTCCATATTATGACGAAACTTAAGTTTTAACCTCAGTTACAAAGGATCATTTCTGTCAGGTCAAATATCTAACAACGTTTTAAGTGACATTTGGAATGGTTGATGTAATATAATGCATAATTTAAATGGTTAAAAGAAATATTTTACTTTTTGAGACACTGTGAGCTAAGAGTAAAAATTAGAAGACGGTTGGTACGATTAAGGTGTGTTCTTACGTGTTGATTTTAGTAGACTGATTTTAGTTTACCAACTAAAGTTGAACGAAACCCTATAGAGAACCTTTGTTTCAATTGAGTTGACCCACTTTTTAATGAATCAACTAAAGTTTGACTCAGAATCAAACTTAACGGTACAAGTATGAGTCATCTTCGAGTTGAACTAGTTCAGTTGACAAGCTTAAACCTTCGGTTTGTCGAGTTGCCTTTCAAGTTTCTATTGATTCCAGTGGTTCGTCGAGAAGTACTTCTTTTTTAAATGAGTATTTGAGTGGTCCGGAAATGTTATGCTCTATTTTAAGAGCCTTTGGAACCATCGTTTAAACAGTCACAAAAATATACGTGGACAATAAAACTCTTTGGGAAGTTTACAGTGAAAGAAATAGTCATTGCCTGTTTGAGTAACACGGATTTTAAGAAAAAAATTTAAAATATCATAATTATGTATAAAAAAGAACATTTTAAGATAACCTAATCAAAGATAAGTGGAATGGAAATTCATCGATTTCAGTTTAAGCGTGAAATCGAAAACTGATTCAAATCACTTTCAACTTTTACGACGGACACTAAAATTGGTCAACTGAAATCGATTCGTGAGTACTGGACCTTTTACGAATAAAAATTAAAAGGTTGTGAGTTGTGTTTTTACGTTGGTAAGATTACGAGTAATTTTTAGGCTTTGATGGGATGCTAGTTGTCTGTAGGTTGGTTGAAATATGAGTCAAGTTGAAATAGATAAGTTTGAGGGAGTAAGTTGTAGATTGATGGGAAAATAATGGCTTTTAATCATTTTGATTAATTACGCTGGATGCAGCCTTTTGGAAGAAAGTTAATACAATTTGCTCAACTAAATTGTACCGAGCAAAAATAATCAATTTACCGGAACTAATTAATTATGGACATTAACTCTTCCAAAACTCAACCATGACGCGTAACACACACAACACAGACTATGGAATGATGTCGTTGGTCAGGTGTGGCCGTATGCACGTGGGGTATTGTGTATGGGAGTAGAATAGTTGGGGACTTCTGCCAAGTCATGTGTTTAACGTTGACATTGCCAAGCCATAAATATCTTTTCAAAAATGTTAAGTGCATCGTTATCGAGTTAATACAAATCGATCACATCTATACACTTATCATGGCTGAAATTAAATTAAACATCTATTATTAGCAAACAATTAACTTTTAAAATCTTAAATCGTTATTTTACATTTTAAAACATTAAAATATCGTTCTTAAATCATTTCTTAATTTAAGAACAGATACTAATATTTTAACATTAGATTTCAAATAATTTATATTGAATATATTCTTAAATTTATTATTAACTCTCAGAAAAATATTACGATCGACAATAATAAATAGGGATGTCAACGATATTTCGATACATCGTATAAATATCGATAAATATGTTTCGATGTATTAGCATCGATTTTTTTCTTTCGATAATATCGGCTATATCGATATGTTGGCCGGGTATATCATACCATTAAATATTGACGTTATTCTCTCTTGTCAAAATCATCACGATTAAAAAAACCGTTTAAATTGCCTCTTGCACAAAACATGTTGAAATAATAAAGTAACTTTATTTCATTAGGTTACCGCACTAAAAACCTTGATTTTATACACTTACAATAGATAAACCATCTAATAGGAATATTTGTGGCAGTAATTTTGTTAGTTTGTGTGGCCCGCAACCACAGCTGGTTTAAACTGCATTATATTTACATGGGAATACACTAGCTCTTAACAATGGACCACAAAAACAGCTGATATTTTGAAACCAAAATTTAACATTGGATAGAAAATCTATTTGTGTATAAAATCAATGCGAAAACGTAGTCTATTACAGACCAGTGGGTGGAATGGTTGGTGATCCTATACCAATGTTATTAAATTATTCTTTTATAATTAACGTTATAATTAAAGGTATAATTATTCTTATTTCGAATTTTTTCTTTCGTCCCCACAAACCACAACTTTTTTGGTGTAGATAAATGTATTTAATTTTGACATTCAGTGGGATATTCTAAATAGTGATAGCAAAGCATGAGTGTATTTTTGGTCTTGACATATAAGTTAGTGCCTAATTTTATACAGGTAAATAATTTAAAATTCGATATACCGGTTTCTCGATGTTTATTGTTAGATCGATATTTGGTTTTCGATGTATCAATAATTCGATATATTGATATGTTTAAAATATTTACCATCCCTAACAATTAATAATAATAATAATAATAATAATAAATGTATTTATTGTTTTCACAGGTACAGATTAGTTTCACAGGCAAAATTATTGATCACAATAAAAAGGCACATTTGATGAAAAATAAAAAAAAAAAAAAAAAAAACTTAAATAACTAAAGAAACACAATTATAACTTATGCGCCTAAATAAAGTACTCCAAATTATATAATACATTCTCGGTTACAATACAATAATATAAATACAGTTTAAATACAACCAGACATAAGCTAAATTATTAAACATAAGATTAATTTGTAATGAAACAGATATTTTCAAAAACCAAAACAAACAAAAGAAAACAGAAATACTGAAACCTGCGAAAAACAACTGCGACCCCAACAGACCAAGGGCCCAATTATGGGGGCCGCATGAAAAAAAAAATATTAATAATTAAGACCTCCATGCCTGTACAAAAATAACAATACTTAATTTTCAAAATTTAAGGATTAAAAACTCTTTACTCTTCCAAACAATGCTTATTTGAATACATTAATAAAAATAAAAAATAAGTAGGCCCTATAAACAAAAAATAAAACAATCCAAGAAATGAATTTGAATAACTAAATTAATTTAGGTTGAGAAACCTAGTTGTTCCAGCAATCCTTCAAAGTATTAAGTCTTTACATGTTGCTCTGAATACTGCCCGTGACATGTCTACATCTACACCACCAGCTATGGAATTAAACAATATGATTGTAAAATTTAGAAAGGAGTTAGCATGAGCGGCAGTACGAGCCCCACCAGGGTATAACATATAGCCAGCGCGCCTACCATAAGCCGGCACACACCAGTTTATCTTACTTAAGGTCGCTGGGTCATCCACAATACCTCTCATAACACCATGCAGGTAAAAAAGTTGCGCTAATTTTCGTCTCTTAGACAACCTTTCGAAATCAAATAAATTTAACATTTCTTCATATCTAATATGCCAAATTGGATAATTTAACTGACCAAAATACTTAAAATACAACAATCGCAAAAATTTCTTCTGAATTCTCTCAATCATTTCACAATATAGTTGAGCTGATGGGGACCAAACTATAGATGCAAACTCCAATCTGGAGCGAACTAAAGATCTGAATAAAATTTTAAGTGTTTCAATGTCTCTAAATTCTTTTCCAATCCTTGAAATAAAACCCAATGAACAGTAAGCTTTCTTCACCACATTTAACATATGGTTTGAGAAACTCAAGTCATCTGTTATAAGGACCCCCAGATCATTAAACTGGTTCACTCTACGTAAGAGACAATCATTTATTTTGTAAGGAAATAAATATGGTGTTTTCTTTCTATGTATTGACATAACACAACATTTATCAATATTTAAAGTTAAAAGATTATCTTGACACCATTGTGTAATAGTATCTAAATCATGCTGAATGTCATTGTGGTCAAATGCATGTCTAATAATTTTAAAAACTTTTAGGTCATCAGCATACATTAAAGCATTTGATGTAATATGTTGGGCTAAATCATTTATAAATAAAATGAAAAACAGAGGGCCCAAATTACTGCCCTGAGGAACTGCAGACCCAGCTGAAAATAAATCAGACTTATAACCCCGATAAGACACATACTGCCGCCGGTCCTCCAAGTATGAACAGAAAAAATGAATAAAGTTGTCAGAAAAACCATAATAGTTAAGTTTTGATAACAGTACTTGATGGTTTACACTATCAAATGCCTTTGTGAAATCAGTGTAAATTACATCAACTTGATCTCTTGAATCAAGGGCACGAGAAGTGAAATCAACGAAATTAACTAGATTAGTTGAAATGGAGCGAGAAGGCATGAACCCATGTTGGCTCTCAGAAATATAAGGTTTAATGTGAGGGAATATGGTGTCATATAGAATGATTTCAAAAACCTTCGCAGGTGTACTTAAAATGGAGACAGGTCGATAGTTTCTAATGTCTGATTCATTTCCTTTCTTAAAGATAGGCGTTATTTTAGTTTCCTTCCATAATTTTGGAAAGGTAGATTTTTGCAAACAAAGATTAAAAATATGGCAAAATGGTACAAGAAGTAATTCAGAGCAACCTTTAACAATATAATTTGGTATATGATCAGGACCAAAAGACTGTTTTGACGGAAGCTTTCGTATCGCCATCTCAACATGACGGTTGGTGATGGTGGGTATGCTAAGACACTGTATTCCTAGCATAACCGGGGAGCGCAAGGCAGCAGCGGCATCGAGCCGACCTGTCCTCTCATATACCGACCCAAAATAGTCAGAAAAAGCCGAAGCAATCGATCGCCCATCACTGAATTTTTGTCCATTAAAAGTAAATTCTGAAACTGTACTTGATTTATTACATTTCCTAGACTTAACGAAATTCCAAAACTTCTTAGGTTCTCTTTTTAGCAAGTCTTCGGTATTTATAACGTAGTTATTATAAGCCCTTCTAATTAACCTCTTAACATTCGCCCTACACTCTTTAAATCTAATAAATAACCCCTGGTATTTAGTATTATTATATCTCTTTCGTAATTTTTCTTTCTCCTTAATTTTATGTATAATTTCATGAGAATACCAGATAGGATATTTAGGTTTAATTAGTCTTCTCTTGGGAACATTTTCGTTAAATATGCTATACATATTGTCATAAAATGCATTTAATGCCTCGTCAACATTATCTGACGACAAGACAGCGGCCCACGAAGTGTTTGATAATGAACGGTACAGATTTAAAAAGTCAGCTCTCTGAAAATTAAAGGATTCCTCATTTTGGTTGACGACTTTAAATTTAGTACGTTCCACATAAAACATGACAGACAATACAGGGTGATGGTTATCAACCATAACTAGTGCTTCAGTCTCGCCTTCAACTTTCACCTCAGGAATATTAGTGAGAACTAAGTCTAGTGTACGCATGTTAATATTACGAACATCATTACATGATATGAATGCATTATACGTTAAAAAGTACTGGAGCTCTCTATATACAGATCCGGCCTGAACTAAATCAAATTTACTATCACATATCAGTGGCAGATTAAAATCACCAACAATACAAACTTTATTCTTATTAAATTCAGGATGAACATCAAATAATTGAAAGAAATTTAAATAAACCTCAATTTTAGTTCTTGGTGAAAAATAGACAGTAAATAGATAAAAATTAAAACCATTAGCGTTAGTCAGTTTGATGCCGATCATATCTAGGTCACATTCCGTGAGAGATAAGAGTTCAGCCCGCCAGTCGGAATTCCTGACGGCCACCAGAACCCCCGCTCCACGACACCTGCCTACACCGTCCCGTCGATAAACAGTGAAATTATCACAAAACAGTTCTGAGGAATGAACAGTGTCATCCAGCCAAGTTTCGGTAAGGCACACAATATCGTAATCTGTCACTAAACTGTTTTCATACATCATGTTTGTTTTAGTTTTCAAACCTCTCACATTCTGATAAAGAATCAATTTATTTTGACAATATCCTTTATGCGCATTACTATTCATACTTCAACGAATTTAGTACTGTATTATAAATTTCTGAATTAACCACTAATAAAAAATAACAACAAACATCCCCACCATTAATGTATAACTAGGTAAATTAATTATTATGAAACAAAGTGACAAACGAAATATGAATAATGAATAAACATGCATGAATGCAGCAATAGACATACAATACTAGATCAGCTGACTTAGGCCTATCTTTCAGAGGTTTAATTTCTTTGAGTGACCATAGATTAATATAGAGCTGAACAACAGTAGAGTGCAAATAAATAAATCTGAATAAATACTGAAAAAAATACACATACATGAAAATATAAACAAACAATACTACTAACATACGTTTCAGTGGTTGCATTATTTTAAGTAGAAGACTGCTGAGAATGTAACTTCTTATTGAGCTGAACCAGGTCCATAGTGTCCGAGATGAGAACAGCCGCCCGGCCCTCCTCCTTCCGCAAGAAGATCTTCCCTGCAGACGTTATCCAGGCGTATTTGTAGTCGTTGGCATCCTTAAACTTCCTCACCTCAGCCCACAGCTGACGGGTTTCTCTCGACAAGGATAGATTGACGAAGATTCTATTCTCACTGCGGTACCCTAGCTCTGCAGCATTGATCGACTTCTTCACTCTGACTCGACGTCGCAACTCCTCCATGTCAGTCCGACGGCAAAACTTAGCAATAATGCCGCGCGGAGCTTCCTGATTGTTCTGTTTCTGAGAGAGTCTGTGGGCAGTGTCCAGCATAGCATCCTCAAGCTTGAAGTTGACAGCATTCGCCACACGTTTCAGGATTTCGGTTATGTTCTCAGATTTCGATTCTGGTACACCACTAATCTCCAAACAGTTGCTTCTTGAGTACTGTTCACTAGTAGCAACTCTCTTCTTCAACTCAACAATCGAACTTTTTAGGGCAATGTTCTCTCTCCTCAAGTTATCAACAACATTTTCACATTCAGTAATTTTGCTGAAGTTAGTTTTTATTATTAGCTCATAATAACCACATGGAATGGTGAATATTATGAGCATATTGTTTGGAAGAAATATTTTATAACTATAAATAAAAATGGTTCATCTGTTAAAGCCGATACAGATATTGAAAGTGATATTTGGTATAAGCAAATGATTTCTCTTAGACATTGTCTTTAATAAAAGAGTAATTTATGGATACCCTTGCACGAATAGCGTGCCAGCCATGTCGGTCACTATACATGTATTAAATCAGTCTTCGGCCTTGGTTATACCGGTTGGTACAAAATCTCACTAGCTATGTTCTCAGCACCTCGGCCTTCGGTTTGGTTTTAGAATATGTTGACATTAGTATTTAAACTGTACTAAATGACTCTTGAAAGAAACATGACAAATATAAAAACAAAGTTAGTGCTAAGATGCCCTCTATAACACAGGCTGGGGACCACCAGCTTAAGGTGACACCCAAACCATCACCAGTGTCCAGGAGGGTGTGCAAGGTGGGATGGCAAAGATATACGTTGTACCGGAAATATCGATAAATACGTTACGATATATCGATATATTAATATTGATATTTTCTTTCGATAATATCGGCCATATCGATATTTTGGTCCGATATATCGTATTAAAAAATATTGACGTTATTCTATCTACTCAAAATTAGCACGATTTAAAAAACACATTTAAATTGCCTCTAATGCGGAAACACCTTGTTTTGGTATAATACAGTAATTTTAATAACTTTTTTACGTGAGGTTAACGCAATTAAATGTAGTTTATTGTAGACCATTGGGTGGAACGGGTAAATTAAGTTGTGTGTGAGTTGGCAACGCTGACTACAAGATGCATAGCTTGAATTGATGATTTTTCTTTTATAATCAACATATTGATGAAAGGTATAATTATTCTTATTTTTATTTTCTTTCATTCACCCCAAAGATCAGAACTTGTTTCGTTTATATAAATACATTCACTTTTACATTCATTAGGTTATTCTCAATAGTTACAGCTAAACATGAGTGTTATTTTCGTCATGATATAAGAGTTAGTGCATAACTTTAAACAGATAAACCATATACAATTCGATATATTGGTTAACCGATATATTGATATTTTTATTTCGATATTATCGTTATATCGATATTTGGTTTTTGATATATCGATAGCTCGATAAATCGATTTGTTGAAAATAATTGCCACCCCTACGTGCAAGGAGGAATCCCTCACCAGTCACCCATCCAAGGAACAGCCAAGCACGATGTTACTTGATGCGATTATCTTGTGATAACGTAGTGACCTTCAGGTCAAATCATTGGCTTTTATAGCCTATTAAGTGAGCTATTATAGCCTTATTATGTAAACACAAAATAATTATTAGATTTGTCATCAAAATCAAAAACACGCTAAAACGTTGTCAGCACTATGTGCAATACTGTAACCCAGCTAGATGGGGACAAAGTGTTGAAGGGGTTGTAGGTGATAAATTCTTTGCTTGGTCCTGTTACTTTGGCACTTCCCTGTGTTTTAGATTTACGTATTCGACAATATTATTTCATCCGGGATGGAATAATTCAAAGCTTCTAAGAAAAGCTAAGGCTGTTGTGCCACGAGGTGAATTGTTATCGATGCATTTCAAGTCCATAGGATCATATGCATGACAAATCAGTGTAAATAGAATTTCGTGACTACTCATTTACAAATAAATTCTTCCATTGCATTACTGCATAGCAATTTATGTTTTATTGTTTTTTCACCTTTGGTTTGTTTGCCGTGTGTATCCATTGACAAGAGTTGTGTAAAAACTGTTGTGGAGATTGTAGACGATAGGCTCTATACTGGGTCCTCTTCGCACTGGTATTATGTGATGACACTACTGGATAGAAGTCTGGGAGTACATTTTGGGAGTTATTCAAGGACAATAAATTGTTTAGGTAAGAGAACTAAGTATCTGGCTTGTCACTTAGCTGAAAATCAGACCAATACTACGTGATTCGGATTCCACGTAAAGCCGTAGTTGCACTGTCGGATATTTTACGTTAATTTATCACCACTACTTTTTTTGTTTCCGTTAATTCACTATCGCTTCATAAAATATTCTATTACTCTAAAAACCTTTCCCACTAATTTTTAGCATCGCTGTGGTATTCCTTATCCGATAGGAATCAGATATCGCTGGCCTTGTCTTATCGCTTTCCAGGAACCTAAACACGGAGAGCGCATTCGGCGGTAAGTCAATATTGGATTTACCAGTTTGCGATCAACTTTAGTAACCAGATAACCTAACCTAACCTGACCTGACCTGACTTAACCTAACCGTGATTGCGATAAAAAAAGTACTGATAGTGAAGTAACGGAAAAAGTTGTGCTAACGACCTAACGGAAAAGGTCCACCCTGTTTATTTGGCTATTAATAAAGGGCTCTTTCTAAGGAGCAGTTAAACTGTTAATAACAGTGAATAAACTTGTTCATGTATTCTTATTACACTCCTTAGCCTCTCATATTCGCCCTTATCTCTAAGATTGGCGTCTTAATGTTAAATAATGAATAGTAAAACAAAAGTGTATTCTTTTTAATTATAACCAATAGCAGTGTAAAAACGAACACTACAAATATTTTATCTTCGAAACGTTGATTTTTAAAACTACAAAGAACTTAGCAGTCCTTAAACATTCATATCTGCTACTTATGAACTTCTAATATTGACCTTAACAGCCCACAAAGTGATATTGTGTTTGAGATACTCTAGCTCACTATGATGTTAGTTTGTAATAGTTTGCAAAATTTGTGCCGAGGGAGTCGTGTGTGATGAGTATCTGGGTGCTTAAGGTGGTGCAATCGGTTTTCGGTTATATTGATTATTTTCAATTTTATAATCAAAATTAGTTAATACCTATTTTTAACCTATAAAATTATAAATATTTTTAAATTTTTAAAATGAAAAACACCTTAATCCCTTCAATAATGTGTAAAAAACGTAGTTATAAAAAATTAAACTTATAAACGGTTTTTGTCTTATGCTTGATTTAAAATTAGCTAAAGTCACCACAAGTTTTAATGTAGTGGTTAAATTTTTTTGTATATTTCCTGTCTCAAGGGAAGGTACATTAACTAATGTTGATTATAAAATTGGAAAATAATCAACTCACCAAAACCCGACTGCCTTAAGGGTGTTCATTCACGCACCCATTGGAGTGCTCCAAAGAATTAATTTTGTTCTAGATTTCACGCAACTGTCGCTAGGAGTAGCAAAGAGCCTGCCTCACTAAAACACACACACACACACACACACACACACACACACACACACACACACACACACACACACACACACACACACACACACACACACACACACACACACACACACACACACACACACAAAACATGTTTCCCTCCCCCTCTCACCCTCATTGTTTTCACCAGCCTCACCTCGCAAATTTACAAAAGTAGATAACTCCGTCATTTATAGTGAACGAAAACAATGACGTGTATATATATTATTCTACTATACTTCTATTATTATTCTACTCTTTCAGCCAAAGATAACTGAAAAAATATCAATTCAAAATTTGGTCAGGTATTTATGGAAAAATGATTGGTTATACATAAAAACATTTGTTGCTTAGTTTTACTTTACACTTGGTTTGTTAGTAACTTTTCTCCACTATATTGTCGAAAAAGTGATAAGATATCTTGTACGGTTTTTTAATTAACTGTGTACCTAGAAAAGCTGAATTAGCTATTTTAGGGAACCAAATGATCGTAGAGAATTTTCTAAATTTTCCCTCTACGAGAATTATTAAAAATATATTATTAAAGGAGAGGCCGATCTCTTTCGTAACCTTATTCTGCCCATTCCTCATAGACTATTGATCTGTGACAAAAACATTTTTAGACAGAGTAAGGGAGCGAACCAGTACAGTAGAAGGCGAGGATTACTGATAGATCTTCCAGTCTAGGCTGGATTCAAACCACCGCTATCTTAACCCAAGCTCAAGGTCCAGACGCCTTAGATCACTAAGCCACTGGCTCGCCCAATTAGAGGTAGACTTACACTTTCAATAAACGATTTCAAAAATATTTTGTATTCCAAAGTACTTAAGTTATATAGGGGAGATGCATGATCTTCAAGCATTTCCATCGATACTACAAAGTAGTAAAATTATACCTATATCTATTCGATAACTTTGGATCTATGAAAAGTCCATACCATTTTTTTTTCAATTGTCACAGTGGTGAGCTGAATCATACCATTTGACAAAGTTTTACTCTCTACCTTGAATTCAGGTTTCGTACTAGTGTTTTTGAAAACATGTACATTTTACATAACATTGAATAAATCATTAACTTTTGTAATGATAGTAATTATTTTCAATTAAATTAATATGAAGTGTTATATAATTAATCAGATTTGACCAACCATTCTCTCTAATAATATTGTGGTTTCAAATGAAGGTCACAAATCATTGCAGTATCAACGGTTCGTGACAAGCTCATAATAAACGCAATCTAAAGGGTGTTGAAGATAAGAGTTACTGAATGAATTCATTATTTAGTAGGTTACTATAACATGCCTCCTCAAAATTATATTCAAAATTTATGATAGTTTTCTTTAACGTGTTATTTGCCTTTAACCCTAAACAAGTCACGCCGTATTAAATTGATGTACACAAAAGTGTATTTGTTTTGTTATTTTGCCACCACAAAATCCGCCAACTATGTTGGGCTTCCTACTCCTTATCCCGTTCCGTCAATAAGCTTAATGTTGTTCCCGTGCACGTCTGCCGAGCATAATAATTATTTTCAATGTTATAAGTATACAAACTAATTGTTATAGAATAATGAAACAAAATTAAAAACACATCCTTATTCATAATAATAATAATAATAATAATAATAATAATAATAACGACATACGTGATGTCCAGTTTTACAATTAAAAAAAAAAAAACAACAACAATAGCTAAATTAGTCGGCATAAATACATTTTTTTAAGTAGCAGTCCTTTGATGAATAAAATTTTCAGTAAATAGTACGACTAAATAAAAGAGAAAAAGCAAGATAAGAAAGAAATATTTGGAATCTATCACAGGAATTTTTCACTTAGATAGATACAACCACTAATATGGATTCCATAAATGCACTAATTACATTCAACCATCGATCTATATAAGACAACGTTGTCTTATATAAATCGAGGCATTCAACATCACATAATCTACAGCAGCTAACTTGATTATGTGAACAGTTCGATGCTTGCGAAAATTTACCATAAGAATAATTAATAAATCTAAAAGCAGTGAGGGTGGCCCGTTTATAAATTATTATTATCTTGAAATTACAGACAGTTAAAAAATAAAAGAAAATACTTTTGCTTCTTAGGTCATAAACTAAATTAACTGACCAATTACTATCTATAATCAAGCAGATTTAAGAAAAAGTGTCTCAAGAGCCACAAAACCCTCTCCCCCATTGTGGACGAAGAAAATATTTTTCTTGCGTTTACATATTTTTACTCAAAATATATATGTCTGAAGTATTATTTTCAAATATTTGGAAAATTTCAATTAAATAAAAATATCTTAATTCCATTTAAATCACACAAAAATAAATGCTTATGATAATTAATTCTTTATCATTATTTGGTAGTAAATGTCATATTTTTTAAATTAACAATTGATCAGGCCACATATGACCCTAAAGAATGGAATAATGACGATAGTAACTAAAAACAATATTGATGTTTGTCTCTTACATTTATTTGTATTATAAGGCACGTCGTATAATGTTGATTCGACTGAGAAAATGGTCAATACAAAAGTCAATAATATTTATACAAGACAGCTGGTATTCCTAGCTACCAACTGTCCTGGCGAGTCCAACCAGTCTTCATGTACAGTGTACATCTTAACGCCTCTCACACAACGTATAATTGGTCTCCTAGTTGTCGATACTGTTATATCGATATTTCCGATATATCTATATATCGTTGCTATCCCTACCAGTGGTAGAGCGGTTAAGGCGTCATGACATTTTACCCGTGTTGGAGATAGCGCAGGCTCAAATCCTGGCATTGACTATTTAGTTTTTATCATAATGCTCACCTCGTACTGCACTGTAACTCGTTCTGACTTTGACTGGTAAGTTCTCAAAGGTATTATGTGTTTTTTCTGTTCACAACACATAAGTATCCTCTTCATAAACAGACAACTTCACAGCTTTTACCCAAAAATACTAACATTCATCCTTTGATCGAAAATAATAAAATACAAATTCCATATACTACTTTTTGCCATGATTAAATAAAACTCGATTAATTATCGATGGGATTTCTGCTATTACATAATTTAAAGAATTAAATAAAATTGTATTTATTTTTAAGAAGAAACTTGTGTGTGTGGAGGGGGACGTTTTTACCGGAGCGTCTGATGCGATGATCACCTAGTGATCTTCGCGGTGAACTGCGGTTTGTTATGGGGCCGTTTTCAATTAACCGTCGGCGACTGGAACCGCTAGCGTCGATTGTCGGTGACTGGAGCCACTAGCGTCGATTGTCGGCGACTGGAGCCACTAGCGACATGTATATATTATCGGCGACTGGTCCGAGGGCAGACATAGTCGCAGACGTTGATATTATTGTGGCGTGTGTAATGTGCATGTGGTTTGAACTGTTTGTGAAGTATTGCTGGAGTGTTGCTAGATATGGAATACAGTTTACAGATGCCTTCTTTTATGAAACTTAACACAAAATCAAAATTAAGTTTATTTATTTAGTTCTCACAATTATTCCGTTGAATAATTTTGAAAACTTGACCTCGTCTCCTAGTAAATTGATGTTTATTAAAATTTTGAAGTACCCTTCTTCTTGTCTTCTTTTAAATATTGCATGTTTTTCTAATCTTGGAGCACTTAACATTTCTAACGTTTCTTCGTCGTCGATTTCTTCTGCTAGCAAATATTTAACAGTCATTGTTTTCTTTTACCCATCGCTGCAACAAAACCACTTATTCAGTAGATAACGGAAAATAATTCACTAACCATAGCTTAAGTGAAAACACTCCGTTTGTAATCATCGCTAGGTGACTATCGTTCAGCGATGATCGCTACAGACGCTCCAGTAAAAACTCGGCCACTACGTCTCCACCGGTTAGGAACTATTTGTTACACTAATATAACATAATACCAAAATAACAAGTTATTTCCATCCACTCCAACCAAGCAAGAATAACTTCATACATAAGATGTTTGTTGATCTATGAGATATTGGTTAAAAAACACATAGATTATTTTTTCATATGACTATAAACTGTACACGTTCCTTGATACTGAACTGGCTTGGTGCAGTCGTTCGACCGTTGTTTTGTTTTGCCTTTTGACAGCTGGGCCTTGACTCATATTGATGGCTAGCCTTGCCCCTGACCAAGAATACATTATCTTTTATTAGCTGTAATCGATTGAGGAAAGTTGACTTATTGTGTTTTTTTCAGAAAGATTTATGTATTAATCATGCTGTACCATATTTATCGTATCGTTTGTTGTCAGCTACCATTTGTTAATTATAAAGCTGAGATGTATATTTACATAAATATCCAAAATTTATGATTATATATTCACTGATTAAAAAATGTAAAGTGATCTCCTGTCACAAAGCTAAGTCCTATCCATCGAGCCATCTAACACCTGCCTCACTGATTCTGTGCATGCTGACCAATCCCTCCGTAAAAGAGCGCAGGAGGCACTATGTAACTATGTAATCCATTGTTTGGATGGACCCCCACAATCACATTACTGATCTAGTGTCAATCACCATTTATACTTCCAGGAATTGCATCTGCCAACGTCAGTTTGTAACCGATTCAAGAGTGTCCAATCCCTACGAGGGATGCTCACCCCACATACAGGTACTGACAGATCGTTAATAAGGAATTTATTAAGTACATCAACACTGTTCCACGCTACGGCCCAGCTGATATTGGGCCACAAGTTTGATCTGCTCCAATGGAAAGCAGTACGTAGAGGTGGGTTTCAAGATCTTATTGAATTCTTTGAGTAGTGCCTCCTGACGTCTTATATTGCCCGGAACCGGGAGCCAAGGAAGTGGAGTTGACTTGAGAGTGCCACTAATAACTCTCATGACTCTATTAAGCTGCACATCGACAATATTAATAATCTCATAGTGTGGATATGAATTACAATAACGTGATAATGTATTTAACCCCGAGAGGGTTTTATTTTTAAGTGTCCTAATTTTTATTACATGATATTGATGTGTTTTGCACACTTGGGTCACATGTCCATTTATATATGTTGTCTTTGTATATGTCCATTAGATCACTCGTCCAATTTAACAACAAAGTTGTCTTGGTATTTTTATTACATGATATTGATGTGTTTTGCACACTTGGGTCACATGTCCATTTATATATGTTGTCTTTGTATATGTCCATTAGATCACTCGTCCAATTTATCAACAAAGTTGTCTTGGTATTTTTATTACATGATATTGATGTGTTTTGCACACTTGGGTCACATGTCCATTTATATATGTTGTCTTATTTATATGTCCATTAAATCACTCGTCCAATTTATCAACAAAGTTGTCTTGGTATTTTTATTACATGATATTGATGTGTTTTGCACACTTGGGTCACATGTCCATTTATATATGTTGTCTTATGTATATGTCCATTAGATCACTCGTCCAATTTATCAACAAAGTTGTCTTGGTATTTTTATTACATGATATTGATGTGTTTTGCACACTTGGGTCACATGTCCATTTATATATGTTGTCTTATGTATATGTCCATTAGATCACTCGTCCAATTTATCAACAAAGTTGTCTTGGTATTTTTATTACATGATATTGATGTGTTTTGCACACTTGGGTCACATGTCCATTTATATATGTTGTCTTATTTATATGTCCATTAGATCACTCGTCCAATTTATCAACAAAGTTGTCTTGGTATTTTTATTACATGATATTGATGTGTTTTGCACACTTGGGTCACATGTCCATTTATATATGTTGTCTTATGTATATGTCCATTAGATCACTCGTCCAATTTATCAACAAAGTTGTCTTGGTATTTTTATTACATGATATTGATGTGTTTTGCACACTTGGGTCACATGTCCATTTATGTATGTTGACTTTTATATGTCCATTAGATCACTCGTCCAATTTAACAACAAAGTTGTCTTGGTATTTTTATTACATGATATTGATGTGTTTTGCACACTTGGGTCACATGTCCATTTATATATGTTGTCTTATGTATATGTCCATTAGATCACTCGTCCAATTTATCAACAAAGTTGTCTTGGTATTTTTATTACATGATATTGATGTGTTTTGCACACTTGGGTCACATGTCCATTTATATATGTTGTCTTATGTATATGTCCATTAGATCACTCGTCCAATTTATCAACAAAGTTGTCTTGGTATTTTTATTACATGATATTGATGTGTTTTGCACACTTGGGTCACATGTCCATTTATATATGTTGTCTTATGTATATGTCCATTAGATCACTCGTCCAATTTATCAACAAAGTTGTCTTGGTATTTTTATTACATGATATTGATGTGTTTTGCACACTTGGGTCACATGTCCATTTATATATGTTGTCTTATGTATATGTCCATTAGATCACTCGTCCAATTTAACAACAAAGTTGTCTTGGTATTTTTATTACATGATATTGATGTGTTTTGCACACTTGGGTCACATGTCCATTTATATATGTTGTCTTATGTATATGTCCATTAGATCACTCGTCCAATTTATCAACAAAGTTGTCTTGGTATTTTTATTACATGATATTGATGTGTTTTGCACACTTGGGTCACATGTCCATTTATATATGTTGTCTTATGTATATGTCCATTAGATCACTCGTCCAATTTATCAACAAAGTTGTCTTGGTATTTTTATTACATGATATTGATGTGTTTTGCACACTTGGGTCACATGTCCATTTATATATGTTGTCTTATGTATATGTCCATTAGATCACTCGTCCAATTTATCAACAAAGTTGTCTTGGTATTTTTATTACATGATATTGATGTGTTTTGCACACTTGGGTCACATGTCCATTTATGTATGTTGACTTATTTATATGTCCATTAGATCACTCGTCCAATTTATCAACAAAGTTGTCTTGGTATTTTTATTACATGATATTGATGTGTTTTCCACACTTGGGTCACATGTCCATTTATATATGTTGTCTTATTTATATGTCCATTAGATCACTCGTCCAATTTATCAACAAAGTTGTCTTGGTATTTTTATTACATGATATTGATGTGTTTTGCACACTTGGGTCACATGTCCATTTATATATGTTGTCTTATGTATATGTCCATTAGATCACTCGTCCAATTTATCAACAAAGTTGTCTTGGTATTTTTATTACATGATATTGATGTGTTTTGCACACTTGGGTCACATGTCCATTTATATATGTTGTCTTATTTATATGTCCATTAGATCACTCGTCCAATTTAACAACAAAGTTGTCTTGGTATTTTTATTACATGATATTGATGTGTTTTGCACACTTGGGTCACATGTCCATTTATATATGTTGTCTTATGTATATGTCCATTAGATCACTCGTCCAATTTAACAACAAAGTTGTCTTGGTATTTTTATTACATGATATTGATGTGTTTTGCACACTTGGGTCACATGTCCATTTATATATGTTGTCTTATGTATATGTCCATTAGATCACTCGTCCAATTTAACAACAAAGTTGTCTTGGTATTTTTATTACATGATATTGATGTGTTTTGCACACTTGGGTCACATGTCCATTTATATATGTTGTCTTATTTATATGTCCATTAGATCACTCGTCCAATTTATCAACAAAGTTGTCTTGGTATTTTTATTACATGATATTGATGTGTTTTGCACACTTGGGTCACATGTCCACTTATATATGTTGTCTTATTTATATGTCCATTAGATCACTCGTCCAATTTAACAACAAAGTTGTCTTGGTATTTTTATTACATGATATTGATGTGTTTTGCACACTTGGGTCACATGTCCATTTATATATGTTGTCTTATTTATATGTCCATTAGATCACTCGTCCAATTTATCAACAAAGTTGTCTTGGTATTTTTATTACATGATATTGATGTGTTTTGCACACTTGGGTCACATGTCCATTTATATATGTTGTCTTATGTATATGTCCATTAGATCACTCGTCCAATTTAACAACAAAGTTGTCTTGGTATTTTTATTACATGATATTGATGTGTTTTGCACACTTGGGTGACATGTCCATTTATATATGTTGTCTTATTTATATGTCCATTAGATCACTCGTCCAATTTAACAACAAAGTTGTCTTGGTATTTTTATTACATGATATTGATGTGTTTTGCACACTTGGGTCACATGTCCATTTATATATGTTGTCTTATGTATATGTCCATTAGATCACTCGTCCAATTTAACAACAAAGTTGTCTTGGTATTTTTATTACATGATATTGATGTGTTTTGCACACTTGGGTCACATGTCCATTTATATATGTTGTCTTATGTATATGTCCATTAGATCACTCGTCCAATTTAACAACAAAGTTGTCTTGGTATTTTTATTACATGATATTGATGTGTTTTGCACACTTGGGTCACATGTCCATTTATATATGTTGTCTTATGTATATGTCCATTAGATCACTCGTCCAATTTATCAACAAAGTTGTCTTGGTATTTTTATTACATGATATTGATGTGTTTTGCACACTTGGGTCACATGTCCATTTATATATGTTGTCTTATGTATATGTCCATTAGATCACTCGTCCAATTTATCAACAAAGTTGTCTTGGTATTTTTATTACATGATATTGATGTGTTTTGCACACTTGGGTCACATGTCCATTTATATATGTTGTCTTATGTATATGTCCATTAGATCACTCGTCCAATTTATCAACAAAGTTGTCTTGGTATTTTTATTACATGATATTGATGTGTTTTGCACACTTGGGTCACATGTCCATTTATATATGTTGTCTTATGTATATGTCCATTAGATCACTCGTCCAATTTATCAACAAAGTTGTCTTGGTATTTTTATTACATGATATTGATGTGTTTTGCACACTTGGGTCACATGTCCATTTATATATGTTGTCTTATGTATATGTCCATTAGATCACTCGTCCAATTTATCAACAAAGTTGTCTTGGTATTTTTATTACATGATATTGATGTGTTTTGCACACTTGGGTCACATGTCCATTTATATATGTTGTCTTATGTATATGTCCATTAGATCACTCGTCCAATTTAACAACAAAGTTGTCTTGGTATTTTTATTACATGATATTGATGTGTTTTGCACACTTGGGTCACATGTCCATTTATATATGTTGTCTTATGTATATGTCCATTAGATCACTCGTCCAATTTATCAACAAAGTTGTCTTGGTATTTTTATTACATGATATTGATGTGTTTTGCACACTTGGGTCACATGTCCATTTATATATGTTGTCTTATGTATATGTCCATTAGATCACTCGTCCAATTTAACAACAAAGTTGTCTTGGTATTTTTATTACATGATATTGATGTGTTTTGCACACTTGGGTCACATGTCCATTTATATATGTTGTCTTATGTATATGTCCATTAGATCACTCGTCCAATTTATCAACAAAGTTGTCTTGGTATTTTTATTACATGATATTGATGTGTTTTGCACACTTGGGTCACATGTCCATTTATATATGTTGTCTTATGTATATGTCCATTAGATCACTCGTCCAATTTAACAACAAAGTTGTCTTGGTATTTTTATTACATGATATTGATGTGTTTTGCACACTTGGGTCACATGTCCATTTATATATGTTGTCTTATGTATATGTCCATTAGATCACTCGTCCAATTTAACAACAAAGTTGTCTTGGTATTTTTATTACATGATATTGATGTGTTTTGCACACTTGGGTCACATGTCCATTTATATATGTTGTCTTATTTATATGTCCATTAGATCACTCGTCCAATTTATCAACAAAGTTGTCTTGGTATTTTTATTACATGATATTGATGTGTTTTGCACACTTGGGTCACATGTCCATTTATATATGTTGTCTTATGTATATGTCCATTAGATCACTCGTCCAATTTAACAACAAAGTTGTCTTGGTATTTTTATTACATGATATTGATGTGTTTTGCACACTTGGGTCACATGTCCATTTATATATGTTGTCTTATGTATATGTCCATTAGATCACTCGTCCAATTTATCAACAAAGTTGTCTTGGTATTTTTATTACATGATATTGATGTGTTTTGCACACTTGGGTCACATGTCCATTTATATATGTTGTCTTATGTATATGTCCATTAGATCACTCGTCCAATTTAACAACAAAGTTGTCTTGGTATTTTTATTACATGATATTGATGTGTTTTGCACACTTGGGTCACATTCCATTTATATATGTTGTCTTTGTATATGTCCATTAGATCACTCGTCCAATTTAACAACAAAGTTGTCTTGGTATTTTTATTACATGATATTGATGTGTTTTGCACACTTGTGTCACATGTCCATTTATATATGTTGTCTTATGTATATGTCCATTAGATCACTCGTCCAATTTATCAACAAAGTTGTCTTGGTATTTTTATTACATGATATTGATGTGTTTTGCACACTTGGGTCACATGTCCATTTATATATGTTGTCTTATTTATATGTCCATTAGATCACTCGTCCAATTTATCAACAAAGTTGTCTTGGTATTTTTATTACATGATATTGATGTGTTTTGCACACTTGGGTCACATGTCCATTTATATATGTTGTCTTATGTATATGTCCATTAGATCACTCGTCCAATTTAACAACAAAGTTGTCTTGGTATTTTTATTACATGATATTGATGTGTTTTGCACACTTGGGTCACATGTCCATTTATATATGTTGTCTTATGTATATGTCCATTAGATCACTCGTCCAATTTAACAACAAAGTTGTCTTGGTATTTTTATTACATGATATTGATGTGTTTTGCACACTTGGGTCACATGTCCATTTATGTATGTTGTCTTATTTATATGTCCATTAGATCACTCGTCCAATTTAACAACAAAGTTGTCTTGGTATTTTTATTACATGATATTGATGTGTTTTGCACACTTGGGTCACATGTCCATTTATATATGTTGTCTTATGTATATGTCCATTAGATCACTCGTCCAATTTAACAACAAAGTTGTCTTGGTATTTTTATTACATGATATTGATGTGTTTTGCACACTTGGGTCACATGTCCATTTATGTATGTTGACTTATGTATATGTCCATTAGATCACTCGTCCAATTTAACAACAAAGTTGTCTTGGTATTTTTATTACATGATATTGATGTGTTTTGCACACTTGGGTCACATGTCCATTTATGTATGTTGACTTATTTATATGTCCATTAGATCACTCGTCCAATTTAACAACAAAGTTGTCTTGGTATTTTTATTACATGATATTGATGTGTTTTGCACACTTGGGTCACATGTCCATTTATATATGTTGTCTTATTTATATGTCCATTAGATCACTCGTCCAATTTAACAACAAAGTTGTCTTGGTATTTTTATTACATGATATTGATGTGTTTTGCACACTTGGGTCACATGTCCATTTATGTATGTTGACTTTTATATGTCCATTAGATCACTCGTCCAATTTAACAACAAAGTTGTCTTGGTATTTTTATTACATGATATTGATGTGTTTTGCACACTTGGGTCACATGTCCATTTATATATGTTGTCTTATGTATATGTCCATTAGATCACTCGTCCAATTTATCAACAAAGTTGTCTTGGTATTTTTATTACATGATATTGATGTGTTTTGCACACTTGGGTCACATGTCCATTTATATATGTTGTCTTATGTATATGTCCATTAGATCACTCGTCCAATTTATCAACAAAGTTGTCTTGGTATTTTTATTACATGATATTGATGTGTTTTGCACACTTGGGTCACATGTCCATTTATATATGTTGTCTTATGTATATGTCCATTAGATCACTCGTCCAATTTAACAACAAAGTTGTCTTGGTATTTTTATTACATGATATTGATGTGTTTTGCACACTTTGGTCACATGTCCATTTATATATGTTGTCTTATGTATATGTCCATTAGATCACTCGTCCAATTTATCAACAAAGTTGTCTTGGTATTTTTATTACATGATATTGATGTGTTTTGCACACTTGGGTCACATGTCCATTTATGTATGTTGACTTTTATATGTCCATTAGATCACTCGTTCAATTTAACAGCAATGTTGTCTTGGTATTTTTTTAAAAACATGCCACGGCGTAATATTTCGTTAAGGGTTCATGATTTTAATTCTAATCCATCATATACTCGTATTATGAATAAAAATAGCCATAATACTTTATGGCTCGATGCCATAAACAAGTTTTATACGCAACAAAATCTGTTTATATTACACTGATACATTCATCCTAGCTTCAAGGAGAAGAATAAAATCACGTAGAAATATATTTTATAGAAATTTAATAGTATATAGGGAAATTATTTTTGGAAAGATACTGTACTAATTTGCAAAATGTACCTTATATATACTACGTGCCTTTAATGAACTTATTTCCTACTGCAATTAAATTTATTTAACTACCATAACATTATTATATTAAATGGAATTTTTCATCTGGATGCCAGTTACAAGAAAAATTATAATATTTTCTTGTAACCTTAGTTAACTAAGGTTTCTAAAAAAAAAGGAGTTGAACCCAAATGTATAAACTTAATACGTGTTATAAATATACACTAGTACTATAAAACAGTATATAATATACAATTATGCAGTATAATACTTTATTATAGGGTAATCAATTTACTACAGTTTATACATTTATTTTACCACCTAACATTTAATTAATGGTTCATAGTCCAACCGTTCTAACTTTACCCCCGAGGTTTGCGGGATGGACTGGAAAATCGACATAGGCAACGTCGCATCCAGACCGCCACAGCCCTCCTCTAAATTTTATATCAGGTGACTCACAATTAGGAAGATGTAGGAAGGTACAAATTATTTTTTTTTTTTTTAGTGAGAATTCAAATTTTTTAGTATTTAACTTGGAAGTACTTTTACTGTTACAAATATCGAAACACGAAGTTAATCGGGCAATTTTGACTTATAAAAACTATGAGGCCGTAGTTATGATTTATCTAGACTGGAAATAAATTAGCCGTGGGACAGGAAGGAGCCAAGCGCTCAAGATATACAATGTTGCCATGTTGTGCTCCTCTCAGAGGTAAAGTTAGAACGGCTGGACTGTAGTATATGTTCGTTGTATGAAGTGCAGCCCTTTAATGAAGTGCAGTATTACCAAATTACAATTTTAAACAAATACTGTAAGATTTATTATTAAAAATAGTTTGTTTTATTAACAAACCATATTGTATATTCTTCTTACTAGAACAGTGGTTAGCACTCCTGGATTAAATACGACTTAAATTCCGGGAGTCCAACAAAATTTCCTACAAGGGTAGGACCGCCTTCTCTATAACGTTCATGGATTAGTGAAAATGTCTCTTCAGTTTAGAGCTAAAATAATATTGAAAACAGTGCATCTGTACGAAAATGTTTCTTTTAATTCGAAATCATTGTTGTACGACAAATTTTAATATGAGTGTATTGCAATGTTTCTACTATCTGATTTCACCTTTAAACAATCGAGCACAAAGAAAAAAATAGACAAATAGTCATTACTCTATGGTGCTTTGTTGGCAACGGAGTGTCTAAACCTCAATGTCACAACTTTGACACATCGCATGCGAGAAGTCAAAAACATTTGCGTAGTTTCTAACTAAAGAAGGAAAGAATGATTATATATAACACCTAATTAATTAACGGTTGTGTTTCCTGTTTGTTCTGGCTAAACCAATTAATTATAACACTTGTGTTTAGAGCGTTTAATGTATATTTCTATACCGCAAGGAGCTCTAGGATAAGATCTTAGCAGTAATAAATATTAAAATATTATTATTAACTTTGCATTACTAAGACGTCAATCGTATAGGTATAATAATAATAATAATAATGATTTTATTGCAAAAGATTGTGTACAAAGGGCGAATTTAGGACAAAAAGTCCTATCATACTATTAACCCTTGGTGCGGTAATAGATAAGAGAAAAAGACTACGAGGATGGTATGTGAAGCGTGCAGGGGTGTCTCCTAGTTGTCTATAATACGTTATGACATATATTAAGACTGCTTATAAATATAATTCTACCATGCCAGGTTGGATGGTAGAAACATGTATGGACAAAAATATAAGGGATAAATGAGTGTGTATGAACGGGTGTAGTCAATGTTACCAACTAAGATCGACTGTTCCTTAGAAAGAGCCATATATTAATAGCTCAATAGTCAGGGCAAGTAAGGGAACAAATAGCTTTACGTGGAATTCAAACCACGCAGTGTTATTAAATAGCTTTAATGTAGCTAAATACACTAACTAGCTAAGGTTACATGTCGACTTACTTTAAGTCATAAAAATGTATAACTGATAAATAATATATCTGTTCTTATAAAATCTTAAAGTGAGAGTGAATAAAGAATGAATTTAAAGAGTTTTGGTGGTTAACATAACCCACATTATGTCTGATAAAAGCAAACAATAATTTTTAATAGATCATATACTTCTTCACAGCTTTAAAATTATATATTTCCATTCCAGTTGACATTACAACGAAATACTGGCAGGTTTTCAATGAAGCCATAATTTTAATGTGATTTCTCTACAATAAAAAACCTTGTATGAAATATCACAATAAGGAACCTGATCTTATTTTGGCTTCCACGAGATCCAGGATTTAATATTGGTTTATATCCATTCATCGATGAAGCTAATTAATTAAAGTACAATTGATTAAAACTAATTAGTTAGTCCAATTCTCCATTTTGAGGCTACAATATACTTGGGATAAACATTTTCTAAAGAGATAGCCCGAATTAATGGTATATATTTAACCAATTTTAAATGTTGACCTCTTATAAAATACAGGGTGTTTCTTTTAAAAAGCAACCCATGATTTGAAATAAAAATGACAAACAAAACACACATCTATAAAATATTTTTTTATTATTAACATTTAGGCCTATTACTACTATTTACATGACTTTAATGACATTTTTTTTTGTTAAGGTTTGGTGTTAAAATAAACCACAATTAGCGTTCATACAACGTTCTGCCCTCTTTAGTAAATTTCTGAACGCATTTTTCAAAGTTTGCTCACAACCATTTGTTCCTAACCTCAACTTAATGCAGGAAACCCAAATAAAGTGAACAACAACGCCACAATTTATATCAGCTGATAGCCAAGGAAAAAGAAGAGCCAGGGCTATCTACCTATGACCTTGTAATTATCTTAAACCTTCACTTTCTGTACTTGTAGATAGGGTTGTGTTTAAAAAAAACACCCATATATCAAGAATTTTTCCACCCTTAATACCAAATCCAGGTTAATGAAGGGCACTAGTGTTACTACAAAAATAGCCGAGCGTCTTTATTGAAACCTATAATTTTTAGTTTTATTTGTTTTTATTTAATTAATTACAAAGTATTAGGTGACTGATATCCAGTCTAATCATTTACGTCAATCGGTTCTTGAGCAAAAATCGGGTATTACGATTTGACGTTCTTCACTCAGGCAGATTGGTCTCAATCCATGTTGATATTTTAGATTAATATATTTTTAAAATGATTGAACATGAAACGGTTTAATAAACTTGGTCTCAATGAAATGCTTTTTTACCTATAAATCGAATTGGTTTGAAGCAGTTGTCATAAATATTTTGTTTTAGCTTTAAAAACTACGTAAGGTTTATCTTAATATTTTCAATCATCAATGAGAGTTTTCATCGGGTATAGGGTTTTACCAATGGTCCTTTAATGCCCAAAAGCAATTTTTGAGGCAAATAAAATTTGGTTACATATTTGGTAACACTGGTAAACTGAACAACGTCCTTTTGTTGAAAATTAAGATGCGTTCTTAAGACAAACAAATTTTGAAGGAGAGGCGGATCTCCCTCTTAGTCTTACTCTACTCATTCCATAAGGAATACACATATATCTATGGGGGAACTTATTCAGACAGAGTAAGGGTGCGAACCAGTACAGTATAAGATGACAATTATTGATTTTATCTCTCTGCACTATCTCTCTAACCCTGATTCAAAGTCCTGATTCTGTAAACCATTCGGTCACTGGTACATAAATATTTTTAAGTACTAGGAGACCGAGCTTCGCTCAGTTGAATTTTGCAAACTAAAAAAGTAGCATCCATATCTCCTAAAAGATCCTGAGGATCGTTTTTTGTTGTTATACCTTGTAAGTTATTATTAAAATTTCGTTTCGGAGGTCTTCCACGTTTACCTTTAGCCCCTTTGTGGAACTCGGCATGTGGCCTCACCAAAACTATACTAAATAGGAAATTATAATAAGATCATAATGTACGGAACTAAAATACAATATTCATATAAGTCTGTATTATAAAATATTATAAATCCAACCAGAGTACAATCATCATTTGTTAACATTATTTCGTCAATTTTAGGAAGAAAATTTGCCTAAAACTCCATATTGAATATTTTTTTATTGAAAGAAATAAATATATTAGCTGTAAGTTACAAATCGATATAACAGTGAATATTCTATAATATTCCCGCCATCTTTTTAGATGGAAAATACATTTATCCACTGCTAGATTTTACGTCTCTGATGGTCAGCAAAATGTAAACTTAATGCAGTTTAAACAAACGTTAGTGGTTGCCTTGAGTAGCCTATCAAATCACTGACACTAACTATGAAAGGGTATTACGTAGGTCAAAACGATGAAATAGGAAGCCCATAGGACCTTTTCTGTTATTCACTATAACTACTTTTTCCGTTAATTCACTACCACTACTTTTTTTTCGCAATCACGGTTAGGTTAAGTCAGGTTAGGTTAGGTGGTTACTAAAGTTGATCACAAACTGGTAAATCTAATGATTGACTTACCGCCTTATGCACTCTCCGTGTGTAAGTTCTTGGAAAGCGATAAGACAAGGCCAGCGATATCTGATTCTTAGCTGATAAGGAATACCACAGTGGACATAAAAATGATTGGGGAATAGATTTTGTGCAAAAGAATATTTATCAAGTGGTAGTGAATTAACGGAAAATATCCAAGCCATATTTCAATTTGCATACAATATCGTTTATAAATTCAGATAATATACAATTAACATTCATTAATAATTTAGAACTGGATTTTAAAACGATACCCACTAAAACGAGCAACACATCTGATTCTATGGTGTGTCGTTGGTATAATGTATTCAATCTTACATTATACCAACGTAGGCAGAAAATTATATGGCAGATAATAAAAAACAAGTAGACAACGGTTCTATACATTCAAGGTCACTTAGTATAATGGCTTATTAATTGTCAACGCCAAATTGCATTTCTATTAACACAATTAAACCATAAGTCACCTATTTACTAAAATATTTTATTTCCTAAGGTAAATGATAATTTTACAGAGAATATAAATTGAAATGTTTCTTTTAAAAGCGTTCTATAGTTCCAACAAGGTCTCACAATTTTTTTTCTTTTTTGAAAATAATTTTTGAACTTCCTAAAGATAGGAATAAATAGTTATGTCATGCTAACGGGGGGCGTCCTGTCGAGGTTATCGTCAATATTATTTATAGAAGCCTATACCATGTGATACATCACTTTAAATGGTATAGTGAACTGAATTGAATGCCACAAACAACATATCTAAGAAATCACTATATCAGAAAATAGAGTACTTGATGGTATTGAGGAGTATTGAAAATTGGCGATGTTTAACAATTTAATTTTAACTTAATTCTTGTCACAGTAATGTTTTACAATAAATGTCTAACATTTTTAAAAGGTTTAATTGATATAAAACTAAATTTTCATTTTGAGCTGGTTTTATTAGTAAAATTTTGATGCATTTTTATTACAGTAAAAGTATGTAGACAATGATTAATTTTATTAATTATGTATAAATATTAAAATTAATTAATAACGTTAGAAAAGACAAGACTAACCTTTTAGCGCCATATGGTGACAAAATAAATGTTTGAATTTGCCCATTCTCCGGTTTGAGAATGAAGTTAAAATTGAAATATTTAGCATCACAAATGTTCAATATTATTCAAAGTGCTCTATTTTATTATATAAGATTCTTTAGAGATGCGGTTTTAAGTTTACAAATGCCTTTAAAGTGATGTATCTAAAAATATAGGCTTCTATAAAGAATATTGACGATACCCTTAACAGGACGTCCCCCGTTATTGTAAGGAAATGACTAAAGAACGTCCCAAAGAGAAGGTTTTTAAGAGCTATTATGATTTCAAAAGTTTCAAATATCTATTTCTATTAGTAAAGAATATATGTATGTGTTTTTAGACATAATATATACAATACAACATACAATACAACATTACATTATTGCTGCTGGACGAAAATGAAAGCATACATAACTGGTACATATAAAGAAAACCTGTAAATAGTAACTGTAGTATTTATATAATAAATACATGAATCGATATCAACAAATTTATTCTAAATATCATAAATGATAAACCGTATTTGACATAGGTCTTCTACATGTCTCAACCTTAAAAGTATCTTTAAACGTGTGATTGACAGAATATCTACATCATTCAACTTTTAATATTTATTAAATTATATAAGTTTAGAAGTTTTAGAATTTTATTATAATTTATATTTAATACATATGTATATGTTAACCCTATAATCAAATTGATATAACGAAAAGATGATTACAAATATAATAATTGTTCAGTTTAATGTCGTTGATTTTATCTAGTTTTTTAATATTAAGTCTTATTAAATATTAAATATATTCCTTCACAACGTATGAACAATGAATGAACCTGGTAATTCTCATTGTTAGTGATATGTTGATGTTAAACGCCCATCAATCCACTAGATAAAATCCTACACTTCCCAAACAGTTTTCATTAAGTGACTGTAAGCTGTGTTTGCACTTTAAACACTGTTTTCACTGTAAATATTGTGCCAATGCCAAAATACTACAGTAATTGTGTGTACGTTTTTATTTGTAAATATCACAATTTAAAAAAAGTTTTTTTTATTGATTATAAATAGCTACAATTTTAGTTGACCCTTGTTCTATCATTAAAAGCATCGAGGTTCCGTGTTTTATTTAATTATTTATCATATCAAAGTGGTAAAATAAAATTATGATTATTAAGTATGTTTTAATACATACTTATTAGATATTAAAACACGTTTTTAGACATTGATATATAGTTGCTTTCATTTTCTAGCCGTAAATGCCATAGTTCTAGTGTCTGTCAAATTGTGATGCAATTAATAGATACAAAACGCAAAGAAGATTACTAAACTGTATTTTGGCTCCTTTGTTTGGTCAGGAAATGAGACGCTGTTTCCACTCGGTTGTAGGTCAGATGTTAGCGCCGCTATTTCTAACCACTTCGTTGGTTAGCGCCGCTATCTCCCAAGCCTTGCGTGTCCTTGCGCTGTCATTCAACAGAAATATTTTTGGCTCAGCACATGTTTGAGTGGATCACCTCAGTGTATAAGCTGTCTCTAATCCAAAATGCTTAACCTGTTTCTGTTGGCCAATCTTAAGAATAATTTAGAAGTGTCACTTAGCCCCGATACTTAATTCAAGCCTGTCTTCTTCTTGGGCCCAACAATAACATTGTTATTGGTTTGGTATTCTAATACCTAAAATAACATTTCCCACAACAAATACTAAATGTTCAAATTCTTATGAATAAATAAATAAAATAAACCGTGCTGGGAACACTATTTTCTTTTCGAAATACAAATTACTTCTCTTTAATTATTTAGTTAAAAAATATATTCTGACTATTTTATTTGTTATAAAATTTTATTTTATTATTAATTAGTTTATTATGAAATTATTTAATAAAAAATAGCCTTATTATTTTTGAGGACATTTATGTATAAATATTTTTTTTTTAAATTACAAACATCTTTATTCCTCTTAATCCTATGCGTAAAACACATAGTTAAAAAAAAATTAAATTTGTACTTTAAAAGGTTTTGATTTCTAGTTGATATAAAATCAGCAGTACAAGTAAACGTCACATAACATAAATTTATTACAATATAAGTACAAAATGCACAAATATTATGGTGATCGATTTCGGTGAACCACGCTCACCTTCCTCAGACCAGAGGGATTCACAAAAGAATCATTCTCTTCTTAATTTCTTACATACATATGTGACGTTTACTTGTACTGGATATGTACCAACACGTATTATGCCAATTAAAAAACTATTTAAAATCAGCTAAATTCCCCACAACATAAAGCCACAAGTTCAAACGTTGTGGTTATAATTGGTCTTTGTATATTCCTGTCTCAAGGCCAGGTACATTAACTAATTTCGATTATAAAATGGGAAAATAATTAACTCACCGAAAACCGATTACACCACCTTAAGTTTGGGCTTTCTGTCGTTGATTGATTGGTTGATTGATTTGGTTGGATATTATAAATGACAAGAAATACAAAACCACTTGTGTTCTGATTTTCCAAAAATATATTTTGAGTGGTAAAATGTTGTGGCCTTCGAACAAAGGACATTCCCAGTATCGAAACAACAACTATTTATGGCACAGCTTGATGTAGTGCTAATTTAAAAGCCATCACAAATGAAAAGCAGCTATTTGTGAGTGTGTATGACTCAGTTCTGACTCACAGACTTCTGCAACTTCGTGACCAATCCAGTAAATATCTGCCACCCATCTTACCCAATGGGCTATACACATACACGGTGGGGAGACATATTGGCAGAACTTAGTGAAGTTAAACTTTGTATTACTTACTCAACAATTTACCTAATTGGGATAGACCTGCAATGCCTTGGTTACTATTATTTTAAGTTGCAAATATTGATTTGATTTTCTGTTTTCCTAATATGGTGTATATCCATTATTAAACCGTACTTTTGCTTTGTGCATATTTTAAGGTGAATACGAATTATTATTTGAGTGTACGATGAGTGTGTAGTCCGGTTACTAGCTGAGTTCGACTTATGCTCGGAAAGGGTCGTTTATTAATAGCCCCAATAGCCAGGGCAACTAAGGAACCTACAGCTTTACGTGAAATCTGAACCACGCTGTATTGGTCTGATTTTCAGCTAATTGACAATCCAGGTACTGTTAAATTTTTATTAAAATCCATTTTGTAGCCCCTGAACTGTTGTAAATAAACTAAAATATGTTTACTTTACCTTCCGTCAAACAGTTCACAGCGTGTGATGGTGATAACACTATATGTTTCCTAATGTATTTTATAATTGTAGACTCGGGCTCCTGAAGCGGCGGTAGCGAATGGCGAGGAAGAGTATCAATGTAAAGGGCGTCTTAGAAACATTCGCTCAAATTAAGTCACTGGATGCAAGAATTACTCCTCGGATTACATTCATTGGGTTAGGTTAGTAGTGCACGGCCGAGTCTACGGTTATAAAAATTGTACTGCATTCAGTTCTCTCTCTCTCCACACAGCGTCCGAACTCCTAATACCATCCAGCATGGACACCCTATACTTCTCTAGTAGTGTTCACATAGATTGTAACCATTGAGCAGACGCCGTGTTGGTATTAAGAGGAATATCACCTACCTTATGAAGCAAATTAAGCTAATTGTAAATTGAACACTTGTTACACAAACAAATATTCAAAATTTACACATTACAGTATGCATTTAATATATTGCTTAGAAAATTAAATATAATTGATTTTCGTATATGGATATGAGTAAGTTAGATTGTTTTTATAGATACAGGATACAGAGAAGGAACAAAAGGGAAATTTTGTTTTGATAGTTTGAACTGTGAAATTATTGGCCTCTAAATTATAAATATACCATTCAGGATTTCATTAATTTATGATAATTAATAAATTAAAGCCTTTTATGAGATTTAAAATTGTATTGCTATTTTTAAAATGTTATACTATAGGACATTAAAATTGTGGTGCTAGAGGGGGGTCCTAAACCAGGAAAAATGTCAGCTAAAATGTAAATTGAATGGAGTGAGCTTTAACGTATAAAGCCAAGTACTGTAGTTGCAGATGAATATGGTAATAAGTAGAAAACAGGCTCTGGTGGTAAACATGTATGCAGTTATAAAATATGAAGTAACGGAGTAAACACGGTCACTGAGCAAGAAGGAGTAACATTGAATATTCAAACGCATCTAACTTGTAGAGAGTTATTTATGTGTTCATCAGTGCTTTGACCATCGTTTACTTCTGGCAAGTTCAAAAAATATTATTAAAATATATATTCTTTTAATATTTTTAGGATGTAATAAAATTCAAAATGAGTACCCTTTTTAACATTTTTATCAACTTAATAGCCATTTTCAAGAGTAAATTATATAATTAAATAAAGTATATAATAATTCTTTAAATAAAATTGTAAAACATGTGGTTTTTTTAAATATTGATGAATATGAATAAGTTGGTGATATTTTTTAAGTAATAATTTTGAATGTTTCGAAACTCATCAAAAATTGGGTTTGTATAATTGATTTGAGCGTTCAATGTGTTTTCTTGTTGCGCTAAATATATATGTAACTCTTCTGTTGCATTCATTTTCTTGCCCTTTTTCATAAAAATGTTATATTTTCATTTTTTCTTCAGTTTTTGTGTATGTGTGGTTTGTAGAGAGCAAGTGTTCGGCGAAGGTGGATTTCATTGTAGTTGTGTTATAGCTTCTGAGAGCTTGTATGTGTTCTTGAAAGCATGTTTTGAATGGTCTGATTATTAAATTATTATTTTAAAAAATATCACCAACTTATCCATATTCATCAATATTTACAAAAACCACATGTTTTACAATTTTATTTAAATAATTATGTTATACTTAATTTAATTATTTAATTTACACTTGAAAATGACTATTAATTTGAAACATAATATGTGAACTAATTTAAATAAAAATGTTAAAAAGGGCACTCAGTTTGAATTTTATTATTTCCTAAAAATACGTTAGTAGAACCAATTTTTAACTTTATATTAATTCTTTTAATGATATTTACCAATATTGTGTATAATTAGCGTTTAATTTAAGTTATATTATAACAATATAAAACATATATTGAGTTTATTTAGTATTATGTAAAAAAACTACAAAATAGTGTTGCAAGATATAAAATAGATTTACATACTATGACGTTCCATGTGGTTTAATTAGTAATAAACAACCCAAAATTATGTGCACAATGAAGTGATTATAATAATAATGATAAACACATCGTGTTACTTCGACAATATTCACAGTATCTTTTGACACTAATTAACTTACTCTCTTATATTATCTTTTTGTAATTAGATCTGGTTTATATAGTTTCAAGACACTGAAATTTATTTAATACGAAGAAAAATGTACAAAAAATTATAATCTCGTTGTTTAGAATATACAATATTCATATGACAATATTTAAGTGTTATCTAGTGAGCAAGTTCCCTAATTTTTCTTATGGAAAGCATAGGCCGATTTTTCAAAACCTTATTCTATTGATCTGTGCGGGGAAACTATCCAGGCACAATAAGGGGGTGAAATATAACAGTACAAGGTGAATATTACTGATAAATACTTACAGTCCAGACTAGGATTCGAACCTGCGTCATCTCTAACTCAAGCTCAAATCTCTAGCGCCTTAGACTACTCGGCCACTAGCTCTCCGATTTACATTAGTTTTGCTAAACCAATTTTAAGAGTATAAAACGTACAGTACAAAGGAAAAGAATTGGTATATAGAGTATATACTTGATGCTAATCAGGAGACTTTAGTACTAAATTTTTATTAAAATAAGTCAACTATAGTCAAAAGGATGATGGAATCATAAAATTAATAATTAATAGATCATTTATTAACATGTTGAAATGAAATAAATTGAAAAAAGGAGGCAAAGTTAGGATCATTAAGTCCTCTTTTACTATTTGAAAATAAAACAAAAACATACTACGCAATTTGTAATTATATAAAAATACTACTGTCTTTTTTAAATTATGTAAATAGGATTACGTAGGAATCAGTATTCGAGAGTCCAGTGTCGTTAAAATAATCATTTCATAACTACAAATAACTAATCGTAGAGGTAACTTCATTTAATAACAAAAACTCTTAATTGAGGAAGAGGAAAGACCAAACATTATTTATTTTTAAAACATAAAAAGTGTTCCAATAGCTCAAGGAAGGCCAAGCCGATTTAGTTTTTCCAAATGCATCATAGTAGATTCCAAAACTAAATTTGAAGGTCAATATTAACTTAGTTATCTAATACTACATTTTTTTATAGAAAATAATGCAGTCATTTTAGCCGTCAGTTAGTTGTGAACATGTGCTACTTCCATGAAATATTTGAAGTTTTAATTAAATAAATTTTATAATAATAGTGATTTATTTTAATGTAAAATTTACATGTTTATATTTTTTGTTTTTAAACTACTCAATGTCGTTAAAAACTTTAGAGAAAGGTGTAAAGTTTATGGCTCAGACGTAATTCTATGGAATATCTATTTATTATTCATTATATTACGAAGTTAAATGCAAGATAGATCGTTTGATTACCCTAATTGACATCGATAAAGATTTTGTTTACCTTGTTATATTGTTTTCAATCGCATGACAAAATAAGTTGAGTAGATAGTACAAAGTAAACTGTAAGGCTTAAAATATATTAACAATTTTGTAAACATGAGGTTAAGGTCATTAACTCCAGTAATGTCAAGGTCGTCTGTTGGCAGCAGTAGTTCCTATAGAAATGTCCTTGGACTAAAGAAAAGGACAACATATTCCAATCAGCCATCGACAGACAATATTTACGACTTTGTTCCGCCCCTACTTGACTGAAACGTACGTATATATAAGCATGTAATGATACTACTTCGTTAAATTCTCGTATATAACTGCAATTCATACACTGGACATTAATTGTGAATCTAAAGGATTGCTTTAATAAAACTGTGTAAAAACGATATATATCTTGAAGTTTTCATTTTTGTTTACTGTAACTAATTAATTTATGTTTCCAGTCATAAACACTGTCACTGTCACGTTACGTTTTAAGTTTTATTTATCTGGCCATGCTTGATTATCAAAATATTGGTACTGAGCCAACAATTTTGATTTGATACATTTTACATAACTTGAATACACAAATATGATTTTTACAAAAAAAGCTTGCGAAGCGCCGAAAAAAAGACCTAGCAGTTGGGAGTTCATAAAATTATAGGCCTATATCAGTTTTACCAACACTCTCAAAATACATTTAAGAAATATCCAAGATTTAAAATGATATGTGCATCAAATTGATATACTGTTGAAATCAACGTTTGGAGGTTAGTGTATGAAAAAGGCACACTTATACCATTGCTTCTTTATTTTGTTATGGCCCACTAGAATTGCTTGGTATAGTTGTTTTCTAGATATATATATATCAGGTTAGAATTACTTGGGCCTCCTATTGTTTTACAACTCACAAGTTTGAACTTCGTCTTTTATTTAAAGTGTCTTATTACATACTCTGAATGGTGATTGGGGTTTTGTTATCTTTTTACAAGCATAGCTAATTCTGATCAAAGGAGTTGTTAGCCGATGAAGATTTTTTTATTTTATTGATAGTTGATTTTGTAATATATTTCTTAAACTGATAGTAGTAAAGGGATATATTGTTATTAAAGCCTTAGAGTAACATAATGATTTGACAAGCCACCCCAGCTGCTCTGTAGTCAAGACACTAGTTGTTGGAGTGTTGTAATCCAGCTACTTAAGCAGAAAGTGTTGTGGAGATTGTAGGCGATATGTTCTGTTCTCAGTCCTCTTAATACCGACACGGCGTCTCAACTTTCGCCTAAATATCAAATGATATCGAGAATTATTACACTTTATGACATGTATGATACAAACATTAAATTATTTTTCATAAATGGAATTCATACACTAAATATGAACTGATTAAAAATATACTAGAGAATATTAAATCAATCGTTTTCTTAGAATTTAAGTCGTATTTTTTTAGATTTAAAGGGTTGTTATTGTTTTTTATGTATTTTTATAATTTTGCATTAACTTCGCTAGAAAATCCAATAATTAGTAGCGTCATTGACGATTTAGGAGCAAAATGAGACTATGTGGCCTTGTGACTCAAGAGTATCTGGCATTCTACTGATGGCCTTCATAAGTCGACACAGCCCCCCACAGAGGTACTGTTATGACGAAGGAAGTGCACGTATTGTTTCAGTCTGCTGTGGGGTGCCATGGGAGGGGGCTAAGTGACCTCCGTGCAAGTCAAGACAGCTGTAAACATGTAATGTAATGCTCACAGGTGCTTCTAACATGATGGACATACAGGTTTGTTGAATTTTGAAATCACCTATTAACAAGATGGTGAATTAGAGTATCGAATGAGTGTGTATGGACACAAATATAAATGTTCTTACAACGATTTTGATACTTGCACAGAATACAACACGATAATTGTGGAGTTCTTGCTGCCGGACATGGTTAAAATTTATTGGGCCAGTCACTGTTTTAGTGGCCTTGGCTGGCAGTGTCTACACTTCGGCCACCAGTTGTCCACTTCCGTCAAGTACGTGTGGGCGTTGATCTCCACACTGTGGAACTGGTTCCTGGTCTGTGCAAGTGTCTGATTGTTGAGACCTAATGGATCGTTAGGTAACCGGTTCCAGCTCACGTTATCCATACTGGAACAGTCACCTGTACTCGTTATACAAAAACAGTGGCACAGGAAATAGTAGAGCTTCCTTGAATATAAAGTACGAGTGGTCCCTCGCGGTCGCTATTTTGTTCCATGATGTTAAACAACCCACCAATATAAATTCCATCAATTTCATTTAAGATTGGGACCTTTCCGTTAATTCACTACCACTAATTTTCCCGTTACTTCACTAGTGCTACTTTTTTTATGGCAATTACGGTTAGGTCAGGTTAGGTTACGTTAGGTTAGTTTAATAACTATTCTATTGCTCTACAAACAATTCCCCAATCATTTTTACGCCCACTGTGGTATTTATTAATCCGATATCGCTGACCTTATCGCTCGCTTTCCAAGAACTTACATATGAAGAGCGCATTCGGTGGTAGGTCAATCATTGGATTTACAAGTTTGTGATCAACTTAAGCTGTAGTGAATTAACGGAAACAAAAAAAAGTAGTGGTATCGAATCAATGGAAAAGATCCTAAGATTGATTTAGATATACAGTGGAACTCCAACTATCCAAATCACCAATTATCCGAATGTCTTTCAGAATGTCTCGTTTAAAATATTGTTTTATGTCACATTTAAACATAAATGCATCTAATTACATGCAGTTATTAAATAAAATGGGCTGCTTTTAGGCAAAATCTGACCATCCAAATATTTGATAATCTGAATAAGGTATAGTCCCAATTGATTCGGATAGTTGAAGTTCTTCTGTACAGTTAAATCACAATCCTATGAAATAAATAAATATAGTTCGTGTTCCTATAGCCATAGGCAAGCCTCAGTGGTAGATAATTACTCGGCATACAAACTCGACACATATTTAGTGCTCTATTCGATGCTACCTCTGTTTCTCTCTTCTCTGTGCACTAACAAAAGTTCAAAACACTATGTGATTTTCTCCAAAGATGTAAACATGACGGATAGTCCTTAACGAAATCGTTATATTTAGCAGCCTCTAGTAATTTTTAGTCTCATAAAAAACTCTTTACTAACTATGTTATAAAATCCTCGTTCTAATTAGGTGATGGGTATTCTGTGGAAAATCCAGTCATTCTATTTACGACAGTATTACGACAAAAACGTTAAATATATACTCAAGTGTCTGGTAAACACTACGGAAAACCTTCAAAATTATGGGAGACAACCTTTTAACAAGATTAATCATATATTTGAATCTCCCTAACAAGGCAATCTATAATTCTTTTTCTTTTTTTTTTTTTAATTACATCTAGGGAGTTGGTTGTCTCTCGTTTGGAGGTATTTTTTTACAGGATTGTTAAAAACGTTATTAGTTTAGTATAATTCATGATTGAATTATTTTAAATCATTATTGCATTGATTTTAATGTAGATTTTAACAGCAAATAATTTGATTTTGACAGAGATAAGCCCTCAACTGGCTGTGAACCACTTAAGTAACTTATAAAAAAAATTACAAACCTAAGAAAAAATTAAACCTCTTACAAGTTAAAAAATAAAGTGATCATAAGGAAAAAAGTGGTATAATTATTATAGGCCTATACAAAACTAGCGAACGCCACAAAACAAAAATCTATTTATATGTGTTATAGTAATTATACTGTATAAGTTCAAATCTATTACAATATTGTGTAACGTTCAGTTGTATCTACCAACACGTAATACGCTAGTAAAGTATTTATAACTAATTATGTCTAGATATAATTAACGGTAATATGGACAACACAGCTATATTTTAAAGAAAATGCATAAATAACTTACATTAACGTAAATTAAAACCTACTTAAATGTGGAAATTATGTAGCAAAACAGCTATACAATTATTCAAAGACAAATAATACTTAAAACATGGGAGTTTAATTTATCTTTAATTAAAAACATAAACAAGGACAAAACTTTAAAGCTTTTAATATAAACTATAACATTTACTATTTTAGGGTAAATTATAAGAAATGGTTTTGTGGGCCTAAATTACCTTTTGTAAATATTTCAAATGTTTAAAATAAAGACATTTATTATTATTAGCATGCTAAGAAATATCTATCGTTGTAATATTATCTAAACGGCATAATTTTACTTACACTATTTACAAAAGACATTGCTGATTTGATCGAAAATTTAACTATGCATTTATTTGTACAAAATATGATTTTCAAGTGACCTACTTTAGTGTTTAGAAATAATTGAGCTAAACAATTAAACATGTTTTAGGACGACGCGACGGTAGTAAATCCAGAATGTATACTGATATAATTTGCAACATTCATTTAAAATTGTTTTTTATAGGAAGTGTTTCCGATCATTAATAATATTCTCATTTTCAAAGATTTGTTAGATAGCAAATTATGGCAAATCTCAGATATAAAATTTATATAAATTTTATAAGTCTAAAATCGGAAAATCAATACTTAAACAGCAAATAACATCTTTATCATACAGTTCAGACAAGAATGATACAGCAAAGGTGTCAGAACTCATATTAATATAATATTTAAGATCTAGCACTGGGCTGAAATACATATACATATAGATAGCCCCCTTAGAAAGTGACGCACTAAAAGAACTTGTATGAGAGAGAGAGAGAGAGAGAGAGAGAGAGAGAGAGAGAGAGAGAGAGAGAGAGAGAGAGAGAGAGAGAGAGAGAGAGAGAGAGAGAGAGAGAGAGAGAGAGAGAGAGAGAGAGAGAGAGAGAGAGAGAGAGAGAGAGAGAGAGAGAGAGAGAGAGAGAGAGAGAGAGAGAGAGAGAGAGAGAGAGAGAGAGAGAGAGAGAGAGAGAGAGAGAGAGAGAGAGAGAGAGAGAGAGAGAGAGAGAGAGAGAGAGAGAGAGAGAGAGAGAGAGAGAGAGAGAGAGAGAGAGAGAGAGAGAGAGAGAGAGAGAGAGAGAGAGAGAGAGAGAGAGAGAGAGAGAGAGAGAGAGAGAGAGAGAGAGAGAGAGAGAGAGAGAGAGAGAGAGAGAGAGAGAGAGAGAGAGAGAGAGAGAGAGAGAGAGAGAGAGAGAGAGAGAGAGAGAGAGAGAGAGAGAGAGAGAGAGAGAGAGAGAGAGAGAGAGAGAGAGAGAGAGAGAGAGAGAGAGAGAGAGAGAGAGAGAGAGAGAGAGAGAGAGAGAGAGAGAGAGAGAGAGAGAGAGAGAGAGAGAGAGAGAGAGAGAGAGAGAGAGAGAGAGAGAGAGAGAGAGAGAGAGAGAGAGAGAGAGAGAGAGAGAGAGAGAGAGAGAGAGAGAGAGAGAGAGAGAGAGAGAGAGAGAGAGAGAGAGAGAGAGAGAGAGAGAGAGAGAGAGAGAGAGAGAGAGAGAGAGAGAGAGAGAGAGAGAGAGAGAGAGAGAGAGAGAGAGAGAGAGAGAGAGAGAGAGAGAGAGAGAGAGAGAGAGAGAGAGAGAGAGAGAGAGAGAGAGAGAGAGAGAGAGAGAGAGAGAGAGAGAGAGAGAGAGAGAGAGAGAGAGAGAGAGAGAGAGAGAGAGAGAGAGAGAGAGAGAGAGAGAGAGAGAGAGAGAGAGAGAGAGAGAGAGAGAGAGAGAGAGAGAGAGAGAGAGAGAGAGAGAGAGAGAGAGAGAGAGAGAGAGAGAGAGAGAGAGAGAGAGAGAGAGAGAGAGAGAGAGAGAGAGAGAGAGAGAGAGAGAGAGAGAGAGAGAGAGAGAGAGAGAGAGAGAGAGAGAGAGAGAGAGAGAGAGAGAGAGAGAGAGAGAGAGAGAGAGAGAGAGAGAGAGAGAGAGAGAGAGAGAGAGAGAGAGAGAGAGAGAGAGAGAGAGAGAGAGAGAGAGAGAGAGAGAGAGAGAGAGAGAGAGAGAGAGAGAGAGAGAGAGAGAGAGAGAGAGAGAGAGAGAGAGAGAGAGAGAGAGAGAGAGAGAGAGAGAGAGAGAGAGAGAGAGAGAGAGAGAGAGAGAGAGAGAGAGAGAGAGAGAGAGAGGAGAGAGAGAGAGAGAGAGAGAGAGAGAGAGAGAGAGAGAGAGAGAGAGAGAGAGAGAGAGAGAGAGAGAGAGAGAGAGAGAGAGAGAGAGAGAGAGAGAGAGAGAGAGAGAGAGAGAGAGAGAGAGAGAGAGAGAGAGAGAGGAGAGAAGAGAGAGAGAGAGGAGAGAGAGAAGAGAGAGAGAGAGAGAGAGAGAGAGAGAGAGAGAGAGAGAGAGAGAGAGAGAGAGAGAGAGAGAGAGAGAGAGAGAGAGAGAGAGAGAAGAGAGAGAGAGAGAGTGAGAGAGAGAGAGAGAAGAGTGAGAGAGAAGAGAGAGAAGTGAGAAGAGAGAGAGAGAGATGAGAGAGAGAGAGAGGAGAGAGAGAGAGAGAGAGAGAGAGAGAGAGAGAGAGAGAGAGAGAGAGAGAGAGAGAGAGACGCACTAAGTGGTGGAAGTGAATTAAAGAACTGCTGTTCTACCACAGAGTTAATTGTCATTCCATTTAATCTTTTCATAGCAACCACGAAAGCCACGGGCTGCCAGCGGAATACCAAGCCCAGCCGACTACATCATTAGCATCATTGACCATTGGTTGGTTGGTTTGATTAACTCTTACGAATTAAGATTTGAACGATTAAATAATATCACTTTTTAGTATTAAGATAAAATAAGGACAAAAATACAATTATTAATAATGTAAACAATAAGTAGTAACTAAATAAACTTGTCCAGTTCGTTACAACTATCTTTTTTAACTAAACACTGTTGCGAAACATTTAAAGGCGGAAGTTAGTAACGCTTGTGATGTACGGCAGCTGAGCGGTGAAACGACTCCCACTCGCCTCCTGAAACCCCTGTATGCACTAAATATATCAGGGCTCAATTACTGTACGGCCCAATTAAACCTCATTTCACGTCAATCACTGTTTTAAGGTTTGGTACAAATTTTTAAAAAAATCTTTGATTTTATATAAACGCCATTTACATTATATTGTATGCTGTTAGTATTGATACTAAATAATACCTAGCTATGTTATTAATTTTACCGATAGGAACAAATTAATTTCATAATCAACTTAGTATGAAAAGAAGGGCCTGAAATATCATAGCCAATTTAATTGAAAATAATTGATTTGCACAATAATTTAATAAAATGAACTGTACTTAAAGAAAAATATCTCAGGAAGTGACAATTAATATTTTATGTCTACTGATTAAACCGTACTTATATTTGTTCACAACATGACCAGGAAAAGTATCTAAAAATACAATCACATTACTAATTTCCATGTTTTTATTTACGTAAAAACCAAGCAAAAAGTGTGGAGCTTACTAAACTTGAGGTTATCGATTTCTCTTGATGCACGTGTTGAAATATCGCATATAGCCAAATACTGCGCTGCACTAACGACGAAGACTTAGTACTTAGATATGAGGCGCTTACACAACTTTGGTTATATTGAAAAACTAATTATTTAGGATGATTGTGGACGGTCTGTGTAGTCTGGTTACTGACTGAGTTCGACTTATGTTCAGAAAGGACCATTTATTAATAGCCAGGAAAGTACAGAACCTACAGATTTACATGGAATCCAAACCACGTAGCATTGGTCTAATATTCTTGACAAACTACTTGACAAAACTCAAACTCAGTTCTCTCTCATACACAACATTCGGACTCTAGTTACCATCCAACATGGACACTCCAGACCCCTCTAGTAGTATGCACGTCGATGGCAATCATTAAGAGGACGCCATGTCGGTGTTATTAGAACCGAGCATATAATCACCTACAATCTCCACAACACGTTGTCCCCAAGCAGCTGGATTACAGCACTGCACCACGAGTGCCATCTATAAGTGCAATACTTATAGTACTTATAATTAGACAGTACTATAATTATTTGGATGAAACTTAACATCTATATCTCTGATAAGGCAATTAAATCACACCTGTTTGACCTCACATATTTCATGTCTAGAGTTACGGGCATGAATACATTGATAAGTGAAGACCTGTTACAGTGTGAAGCAGCTCTATAATTTGAGTGACGCAGTGCTGTAACCCAACTACTAGGGGACAAAGTGTTGTTGAGATTCTAGTTGATAGGTTCTAGGCTGGGTCCTCTTAATACTGTCATGGCATCCACTCAGCGGTTGTCATCGATGTAGACACTTTCTGGAAGTCTGGGATGTCTATGTTGGGTGATAGTCTAGGTTAAGATGTTGTGAAGGGAAGAGAACTGAGTGTAAGGCTTGTCTGCTAGTTAAAAGCAAGAACAATACTACGTGGTTCAGATTCCACGTAAAGCTGTATTACCGTTAGTTGCCCTGAGCTGTATTCAGTTAGTAACACTGACTACTCTCGTTCATCACACTCATTCGCTCTTAATATTCACCTAGGATTGGTGTCTCTGTGAATAGTTATAATGTATTTATATAAAATCAATTTTGCTAAAGTATCTGACCATCGTAATCATGAGTGATAAGAATAATTTTGCAAACAATTAATTATACATCCTTGACGTGAAGTTCTACATCATTTACTTTATTGTAAATAGTAAAAAACGAACATTGAAAATACAACAAATTTTAAAGTAAATATTTATATAGGTAAATGATAAAATGTTCACTATTGGGACTACAATTTATATTTAAATAAACATTCATTCTTATTAGACACAATTTTAACTGCATGGTTACATTTCTAAATATATCTGTTTTCTTTTTATTTAACGCTTTCTCATTTCATTTCAAATCCGTCATGACACATAAGTAAAAGTAAGAATTTAAGGCATAATATTTATCGTTACGTGTATTGTTCAAAATGTACCTAAGGAACTCTATGATGGTTTATTAGAGTTCTGTAAGAAATTAAATATTATATACTAAAGTTATACCCTCGATTATTTACACATAGGGCTTATTCAACGTATGCTAAATATTGTAGTAGTAATTTCATGATTTGATGCCCATGATTGAACACTAATGTAGTCGCATACAAATGTAATGCATTAAAACGGTACTAGCGTAAACCGCACCAAAATAGTCCGATGATAGCTTTGGCATGTGAAGCCCCCTCCTCACTTCTCGCCCAGCAATCTTGTCAAAAATAAATTCGATGAAAATATTGATGGTTTCTCTAAACATATGCTGCAGTAAACAAATAACATCATTTATTATTGTAAAAAAATGTGCATGTCTTGGTTATGTATATTTAGTGTTACAAATACAAACAAAACAGCTATTTCACTTGATAAACGATATTTAATAGCATTATATATTTAAATTAGTATAATGCTGTACAAATTTATAATATTAACACATATCATAGTCAAGTTTACCACTACCTTTCAGAGGACTTTAATTAATATGATACAGTTGGTTTGTAAACAAAATGCCAATTGGATTGACAGCATTGAACATATGCATACTTGTCGTAGATGAAACATGTGGTTGGGTGGTTCTCAGCAGCGATATGGCAACACCGCCTAAAATGTCATCGGACTATTTTGGTGCAGTTTACACTAGTGGAAAACCTCACTAAATAACCAAATTGATGGCACAACATATTCATGAAATCTCTATTCTAATCAATATATAATCAAGAGTAGATGTCATATACGATTAAATATCTATCAGCTTCAAGATATTAAGTTCAAACAAAAAAGAATATATAATTACTTATTATTTACCGTTTTATAATCAGCTGGTTTAATTGCAGTGTATTATTCACAAAACTATATTTTAACTATTCCAAGTGAAACAGGACAGCAAACAATATTTAAATGTATTCTATTCAAACTATTGTTACAATTATCAGAGGTCTACTCAATTAATAATATTTTTATTTTTGTCTCTGTTCTCACCAGCAACTTCTTTGCTCTAAAATATTCTCAGCAGCTTAAACTATTGATGTCACACATTTAAATAATTAAAAAGCCTTTAGTATGATAAAGAGTTTTTTCTTTTTTTTTCTATTACCCTCCGAGCTGAACGGCGGTGGGTTGAGGAGTGCATTCACTCCCTGTAAGGCACTAAGATGGCAAGACCTTTGAGCTCTACATTGATAAAATCTAAAATTGACTATATATTATAAATAAATGGTTCTCACTCTTTGATAAAATACGAACAGTACCAGTTGTAGGTTTGACACCGATTTTAAGTATGCATTTGAGATATGTCTTTTTATTATTATAATAAATGTATCCGCATATGAAATTAAGTTAACTGCTTCTTAAACAAAAATGTCGTTATTTCATCAATATTTTGAATGATGTATATGATTGAAGTAAAACTCTTGATATTAATTCTTGACAAGAGTTTGATCGTAAAATATGAAGTCTAAAATGTTGAATACAAAAAGTATTTTCAATTTAAAATGTTCAATGTAAAATTTTTAATATACTAAGTTCAATATTAAATCTGTATATTAATTGAACATTTTCCAGAGCCTGAACAGGCCTTAAAATCTAAAATATAAGAGCACATAGCAATATATAGCAACTACCTGACAGCTATTGATTCGCTACACGGTGGTCGCTTTCTTACCCTTCCATCCATGGTTCTCACAAACAATAACATCATTGTAAAAGCTCATCTTCCTGACAATCTTCTAGATAATAACATTGTATGGTCTAGAAAATCCTATAAACTTACGAACCTTTTTAGTACTAATTTTCTAAGAAATATTTTTTTATTTACAGTATCTTACACTGAGAAATAACTGAGTACAGTAAATAAAATTTGCAAGGAACATAATGTTTTTATTAGAAAATACAATTAGGGTAGCCAAACTTTAATAATAAATATTACACACACACACACACACACACACACACACACACACACACACACACACACACACACACACACACACACACACACACACACACACACACACACACACACACACACACACACACACACACACACACACACACACACACACACACACACACACACACACACACACACACACACACACACACACACACACACACACACACACACACACACACACACACACACACACACACACACACACACACACACACACACACACACACACACACACACACACACACACACACACACACACACACACACACACACACACACACACACACACACACACACACACACTGTACGTGAATGAGCGGGCGGGTGGGCATTGCCACTGTACGTGTATGGGTGGGATAAATAAAATTGTATTTTCGTGTTTCAGATATGTACATGCACATTTTTTTTCTTTCTCGTGGTATCGTTCCGATTAGTGGACGTTCGAATTACAGAAGTTTGAATTAAAGAGGTTCTACTGAAGTAGCACTCACTTTTTCTCGTATTAGAGATCAATATTCGTACATGTACATGTTCGTACATGTTCGTACACGTGTACGGGTGGGCGGGTGGGTCAATATCACTGTACGTGTATGGGTAGGCGGGTGGGTCAATACCACTGTACGTGTACGAGTGGGCGGGTGGGTTAATATCACTATATGTGTATGGGTGGGCGGGTGGGTCAGTATTGAACTTACTCTACTTTACGATAATGGTGAATAGTGGAATTATGACAGCGTTAGTAGACAATAAAAACAAATAGTTAAGAATAAAAACAAAATTAGCCAAGCTTTTTTGTTGTATTTAAGTTTTTTGTATCGTCTGTTTGAATTAATTTATTAAATTAAATGAATGCCAGTGTCACTGTTATAGGAAAATGGAACATAAATGGGCTTAACTACCCCTTAGGAATGTAAGTTCGAGAAAACCTTTCTTAGTCGATTTCTATGATGCAAAATATAACTTCTCTCCAAATTTCATAAAAATCTGTCCCGTGGTTCCGGAGATTACATGATGAGTGTGTACAATGTTTTTGGATTTTATATAGTAAGACTAGCCGACAGTCCTTACTTCACTACGGGGTTGTGCTCTACGCTGCTTACCCTTCCCCTGTGATTCCTTCTAAACCATCACATCAAAATAAAACTCAGTCTGCTGCCTTTCTTCTAAATAGTAAAATTGTATAGTCCATAAAACATATAAATCTACTTTAGAAAGATTCAGAGTATGCAATCGTGTTAGTAGAAATTACATTAAATATTTCACAATGAAAAGGAAGTTGGTCAAGCTTTTCTATCATGTTAATGTTTTTCATATCAGCTGTTTGAGATAAATTATTCCAAAATGGAACCTTAAGGGGTGGTTTATACATTTTAGGAATGAAATTTCGAGAAATCCTTTCTTAGTGGGTCTCTACGATATGAATATGCTAATTTCCCTTCATATGAATATGTTCAGTGGTTGCGGATATTTCGTGATCAGTGGGTGGGCAACATTGGTTTTGAATTATACATAACAATAAAAAAGAGAGTCCTAAATGAGATGTATTTACACATCATCGACTTGCAGCCGCTAGCCTTGAGTGTCTCCTGAACACTCGTGAAATAAGTGAGTGACAGGCATTTAATGTAAGTGACTCAGCAGTCGTGCGAACCACGCGATCTGATTGACGAGAAACCAACTTCGAGTCCAATTATTATGGTCGCGATCTTGTTCCTTCATCTCTTCTCTTTCAGTTGTAGTTTTGTTATTACGAGATTTTAATAAAAATAAAAAACTAATGTATAGAATCACTAAGCACCGATAAAATATACAATTGATAATTTGAATGACGTATGTTACGCAAACATTTTACTGATAATTTTTGATGTGATTATCAGTATTAAAAATAATAATAATAATAACAAAAAGACAAAAATTTCCTCAAATTAATGTTAAGTAAGGTTTTCCTTGACCGTTGGGTTCAGACGTTATCAAAAGATAACGGCGTCAAGCTTTATCGATTCACATCGACCGTGGCTGTTCCTTGCGTGGGTGACCGGTGTGGTATCCCGTATCTTCTACGCCTGTCTAAGAACTGGAGGTGGTTCCGAATTCACCTTGGTTAGTCCCCCGGTAAAGCGTTAGAGGGCTTCTTTGTCTAATAAAATAAGACGTCTTTTTACTTGTTTAGCCTATTTTTAGTATTTCATTCAATTTTGTCTTACAGGTGAATTTTCCATCCAAGCAGGTAACCCATCGAATTAAGGTGGTGAAATAGTAGTTGTGGTTTTAGATATGTTGAAATTAGTAGATTTGTTTTCAAGTTACCTTGTCAATACATCCTAAAATATGTTTGTTTGTACCCCTTCACCCAACCTAATGACCACAACAAGTTGAATGTAGAGGGGTATTAATATAAAATCAATTAAGTTAACCAAGCTAGAGTATTGGTCAACAAGGGAACTATTGCAAGAAGTATTTTATGTAACTGCACAGTGTAAAGTCCAAGTGAAGTTTCCATTAACAAAAAAAAATGTATTTCAATATAAGTTAGTTAAAAACAATTCAAATTACAGCAAATTTTAAAAATACAATAAAGACGTTAACTATATTATTAAACTACATATTTCAAATCGGATTTTCAACACCCACAATATTCAATCTAAATACAACACGGGTTGCGTGATAGTCAGGGTCCGGGAATTCTTTAGGGAAAAGATGTTCTTTTGGGGACAGGCTTGTCAGTTAGCTGAAATTCAGACCAATACTACGTGGTTCGGATCCACGTAAAGTTGTAGGTTCTTTCGTTGCCCTGGCTACCGACCTACTAATAAATTAATCTTTCTAAGGAATAGTGATCCGTAGTAACAATAATTACACTCATCACAATAAATCATAACCATTATTATTTTTAACCATAAGATCAGAGTTTTAACAATGAATAATATTTTCTTTTAAACTTTGTAAAAAGTTGTAAACAATGATCATAACTTGAAATAATAATAATAAATAATTTATTTCCAGAGTTACTTACAAGTGAAAAAAAATAATAATTTCTTGGAAAAATACACAATTACCAACTTCCAGTAACTGGTAATGAATAAACATATAAAAGAAATAGATGAATCTCTCTTTTGGCGAGTCTTATATTAATGCACGTAACGTAGGCGTCCACTGTGGAGCGTTTTGCAAATACCAATAATAAATACATATATAAAAATTGATACAATAAAATTATATTTGAAATAATTAAAAATATTGCATCAATACACTAACAACAATGTTCATAATAATATAGAAAAAATTAAAATCAATACAAAAAATCATACTAAAATAAACTATTAGAAGTACATACATTAGATGTGAGTCAGAAAATACACTACTAGAAGTACATACATTAGATGTGAGTCAGAAAATACACTACTAGAAGTACATACATTAGATGTGAGTCAGAAAATACACTACTAGAAGTACATACATTAGATGTGAGTCAGAAAATACACTACTAGAAGTACATACATTAGATGTGAGTCAGAAAATACACTATTAGAAGTACATACATTAGATGTGAGTCAGAAAAGTAATTAACAGACTATAGATGTATTTATCCTGATATCGTTTGTTTAGCTACGAAAACTTACGTTCATTGTGTCTTAATAATTAAAAACTTGTCCACTGCCCGTGAGGTAATATCTGAAAATCCCGAAGAATTAGTTAGCGAATGGAGGCCAGAAGCAATGAACTTCTGTGCCTAATTAGTGATGGAGGAAAAAGGAAACTTAAATATTTTTGGATATATTTATATTTGTTATGTTTCGTTTAGTTAGTACTTTAAGATTATCAGTGGAAGAACATTTAGGAGTCGAATCTTCAGCAGTAAATTTAAGATATAAAACATAATTTAAATAACAGAAAAATGATACAGCTAACAAATAGTTTAAAGGTTAATAAATGTAAACATAAACTAATTAGTTCGTATTACGTAATATGAACTAATTAGTTTGGAGTGAACTATGTTACTGGTGTACTGTGTCTTTTATGAATAAAGCCAAACATGTAATAAAAACTAATAAACATTTCTATTAATTAATGTTATGTTGGTGTTGTATTATACAATACTTTTATGAGTAATGTAGTTTTGATAATAAATAAATACAACTTTATTATCTTAACGGATGGTAAATAAACAGACAATAATCTTCTAAGGGTTACCCAAATAATAATTATATTACGGTTCCCTTAAAATATATTTTAATTGGGAGATTATTTTGGTCTACTGTGCGTGTATGGGTGGGTGGGTGAGTCAATACCACTGTGCGTTTATGGTTGGGTGCGTTGGTCAGTAACACTGTGCGTATCAAGTAAGATTTAAAACAACTTATTTGATACATAGTTTAAATATAACTTAATTTATAAATGTTTAAAATAATTTGTTGTCATTTATTTTGATATCGCTTGTTGATTCATTATGCATGATAAACTTGTATATATATTTAGGCCCTTAGTATTAAGACATTATATATATATATATATATATATATATATATATATATATATATATATATATATATATATATATATAATGTCCCGTTTCTTAAAGAATTATTTATTGTTTACATTTTTTACTAAACCTAGATGTATAAAAAAAAAGAACTAGAACTGTTCCTTGAGGAAACGTTAAAATTATATTAGGGAAAAGGCCCCTTCTCTTTTTCAATATTTTATTAGGTAGAAAGCTGAATTGTTTTACATTATCAATCTATACTTAATTAAGTCAAACATAACTGCATTGTAAAATATAATTATTATTTGATAGATACTGCCCCAAGACACTTAAAGCACGCTTAAAAATTATCCTGCTGTGTAAGGTCTTTTTTAGTAGGGAAAATTTAAACTTAACTATGAGATGCATAATTTATCTGACATTAGGAGTTGGAATAACTAGTTACACAATGTTGTGTGTGTTTAGTTACTTGATTGGTATTCGCTGTTTTATTTCTAAGAGTTAATTAATCATTATTTTGATGATTTTCGAATTATATTATAAGTGCGATGGTCCTACTGTAATTTATAAAGGTGAGAATGGGGGAACCGAACTGTAGGGACTGTAGGGATGAACTGAACTGTAAGAGTGGTTGGGAGGGCCATCGTGTTTGCCACCTTATACACGTGCGTATGTACACCCACCCATATATCTACACTGACAACCGTCCACACACCCATCACAATGATGATGATACGATTGCGTTTTATAGGAATAATAATTGTCTAAAGCAAATAAACATTTTACTGTGGGCGCAGAAATGTTGTGAACCCGAGTTTAAGGTTGTTTTATAAGGAACTAAGAGGCTTACGAAAAATCTAATTACAACATTGTTTTTCTCGTTTAATTTTACGTTATGATGTGTGCGTTTTTAAATTGTATTACAAGTTTTAATAATTGTTATTCTAGTTGGAACAAAAACTTACTGGAATTTTAACTAGTTTTCACAGAAAATCGAGTGTACACCATTATTACTAAAAAACCAGTTAGTGTATTGCATTTAAATTTTAATAAGTAGTTGACAGGAATTTTTTCTGTAAGTTTTATAAATTTTAGAGTGTTAGCTCTTCGGAAAAAGTCTTTATCAATTCCCTTAGTTATTGTTTTCTTGGCTTCTAGAGGTCGTAAATTAATTATTCGGTCTTGTTGTAATCCATATGACAAGGATGGTTGCGATAAACTAAATCGTTGTATTTACTTACACACATGAAAATAACCAAAATTATACATGTCATAAGGATTACAACAAGATTGAGTAATTAATTTTACGATCTCTGGAAGCCAAGGAAATAATGTTTCAGGAAATTGATAAGTACTTTTTTTCTTGAAAAGTTAAAATTCTAAAATGTATAATACTTATAGAAAAAAGTCCTATAAGCTATGTATTGAAATATAATGCGATACATTTACAGGCTTTTTATTAATAACAATGTAAACTCGATGTACAATAAAACCTAATTATAGACGATATGTTCTATGCTCAGTCTTACTAATACTGACATGGTAGTCCGCTCAATGGTTGCTATCGGCGTGGACACTGCTAGAGAAGTCTGGGGTTTCCATATTGGGTGATAGTGATTTGTATATGTTCTTTAGGGGAGAAAACTGAGTATCATGCTCTCAGTTAGCTGTAAATCAGACCAATACTACGTGATTCGAACTCCACTTAAAGCTGTAGGTATCTTAGTTGCCCTGGCTATTGGGCTATTAATAAATGCCCCCTTCTTAGGAACAATCTAACTCAGTTAGTAATCAGACTATACAGGTCATCCACACTACATCATATAAATCATTCATACTCACCTTAAAATACGCAAAAACTGTGGTGGTGTCTCGTATATAAGAAAATACGCACAAAGTTGTGGTGGTGTCTCGTATATAAGAAAATACGCACAAAGTTGTGGTGGTGGCTCGTATACAAGAAAATACGCACAAAGTGTGGTGGTGCCTCGTATATAAAAAAATACGCACAAAGTTGTCTTGGTGTCTCGTATATAAGAAAATACGCACAAAGTTGTGGTGGTGGCTCGTATATAAGAAAATACGCACAAAGTGTGGTGGTGTCTCGTATATAAGAAAATACGAGCTAAGCCGATCCGTCTAAGGAGTTAGGGTTAAGGATAGAGCTGGTTCGATTCCGGCCTAGACTGGAAGATTTATCAGTAATATTCACCTTCTACTGTACTGGTTCGCCTCCTTACTCTGTTTGAATAAGTTCCTCACACAGATCAATAGTCTATGAGGAATGGGCAGAGGAAGGGTCTTAACCTTCTTAAGGCGATTGACTTCTTTTTTTATAAAAAATTTATAAAACCAAGAACCTAGACTGTGTTATTGTAAGTCTTATTCTAGTTAATTTTTTATACATTTAACGTGATAATTACAATAGTCTTTTCTAATGTTTTAGCAATAAAAATATCGTTGTTAAAAATTAGGCTTATTTTCATCCTAAACGTGTTTTACTTTTTCTTCAAAGCCCATCGACCTATTGTATACTTCTCACCTACACAGCAGCCTCCCGTCCTTCCTTCCCCAACACCTCCTCCTGCCTCAGTCTATCACTCCTTTCTCCTTATCACGAAGGTCACGCCTCCCGCGCTGCTGCTCGCCTCAACACTCCTCAGTATTCAGTGATCCGACGGGGCTTCGCCATGCTGGACGGATACCTCCAAGTAACCGTAGCTTCTGTGCTGTTGGCCCTAGTCGCTTCTACCAGCACTTCGCCTCACATTGTTGTCATTTTGGCTGATGATTTGGTATGTGTTTGGTTTATGATATTATTTGTTAAATTGTATGAACGAACTTAGGTCCTGTTTGAGTAAAGTCTGTCTTACTCCCAAGTGATTAAATATTAGAAACATGTATTTTTAAACTATTCATTCATATTTATTTAAAACACTTTACATGAAATTCTTGTGCAACATTTATGTACATTGTTTTTTACATTTTTTGTTGTTAATACTTAGTTTCTTTACTTTAGAAGGTTTTACTTTTCCGTATGCTACTCAATGTTATAACCTTCTTATGCATCCCAGATATAAGACTTAGGCTTTCGGATTTTGATGCTCTCATTATTTTGGTGAGTAAAATAAATTCGATGTTAAGTTTTTCTTCAATTATAATGTTGTATTTAACCATATAACTTTTGACATTCGGACTTTCCAATGACATATAACTCCTTGTTTAGACAATATTCACTCTATTCACTTACATAAGGTGTTACCTCAGAATAATATTTTTAGCATTTATGGCATCAGATTGGTCCGAAAATAGAATCCTTACATAGTAAACTTAAGTAATGTTTCGTATTACAACAGACATTTGTGTTGGCAGCCAGTAGATTTGAGTTCGTTAAATTTGTGCATTACCGCAAGAGCTTACTCCCTCAAAAAAACATATTTATTGAAGATGTCAGCAAAAACAGATAAAGTTTGCTAAGTTGTAAGGTAATACAACTTTATTTTACACATATCTCCTTAATAATTATAAGGGTTTTATTTATTTTTTTTTTAATTTATTGAAATATCAGGTTAAGAACTTAACGAAGTGTAGTATCTGTCATAGTTTGATTTGTTTGTAACAGTTTTTGTCATATTTTGAAATTTTTTTAGCAATAATTAGTGAACTTCCGGCATTCAACTAAGTTTATTAGATAGGGCTGTTTTTCACAGGCTACATTTGTTGTACAATAATACAACTTTGGCGTCTTAGAAACATGTTGTAATGTTTAATATTGATTATTAACTTACAGAGACTTTAAATTTAATATTGATCCACACCCCGTATATGTTTCTATATGTACAATTTAGACTCTCTTTACTATATATTTTCTTAAAACTAAAATTTAAAACTGAAAAAAATATTTGTTTTAGTATTAATTGTTGTTTTCAGTTTCTCATTTAATATTTGACTTTATATCTCCCTAAAAGAAATAATTATCTACTCGATAATTTAAAATTGTACAAAATTAATATAGCAATAAATAGAGTAGAGTCATTTATATCGATAGATAAATATTTTTAAGCAAGATGAAATAAATAAATTTTATTTAATTTGGTTAATTTAAAATCATAACAAATTTCTATTGTTATACTGTTTGTTATTAATATAATATTTTTGTATATTTAATCTATATAAATAAAAATATATCTTTTCACTAATCGTTTGTAAAAACCATTAAAAGTAATTATGTCACTAAACGAACATAAAATAATAATTAAATATAATAAAAAAAACAGAGTAAACAATTCACGTTTTTAAGATCTTAAATTACCAATTATATAATTATTCTGAAGGATTATAAAACTAGTATTCGATTGTAAAACTATCGCTCACAGTTACCATCGACAGTATGAAAAGGAAATCGATTACATCCGGTCACGACCCATATCTTGTCTTCCGGAAACCTAAAACCCAGCAAGGACATTTAAACAAGCATGGAGTGGATAGACAAGGTGACTGTCAGGAACTACAGATATTGGCTCACAATAGCTACGGCGAGGTAGCATTAATTAACTACATACTGTGTATACATTTATTTATTGTTTATTTATATAAAGGTATCTATTGTATCTATTGTTGTGTTCTATCTAAAGTTTTCCCTTATTTTCGAAAGGTCATAGTTGATTATTTTTTGCACAAACAACACAACAAAATCTGTAAAGATATTTCAGTATCTCTGGTATACTTAAAGTTTTCGAAAAATAAAAAATAAATAAATAAAAAACGGAATAACATATTTATAAAACGTAAAAAAACATCCCAATAATATTAAACTCAAATGTTTCTATTTAAATTTTAAAATATTCTAAATACTGAAATAAGACAAACAAAGAATGAATATTATAGAATATTGTTTGATAAATAATCGAATGATTCAAACAAATTTGTAACATCTTAAATCATATAACTGGTCAATAAAGAGATAGTTTTGTTTCTTATAAAATAAATATAGATGGAAATATGGTCAGTGATAGTGCTGTTGTTGCTAATTATTTCAATAACTATTTCTTAACTATAGTGAATGATTTACCCACAAACGAAGCTAAGCCAAGTAAATTTTATGAATTAAATTATAAAAATAAGTTTTTATCACACAATGAAGCTTCTTCTATTTTTATACATTATGTATCTGATGGGGATGTAATGAAATGTATACAACATTTAAACAATAGAAAGGCTTCTGGCCTTGATGGAATTCGGTCTAGTCTAGTAAAAAACATTAGTCCCAATATTGTGAGTGTTTTAACATATATAATAAACCTAAGTTATTCGACAGGAGTGTTCCCAAGTAAATTAAAAGAGGCTGTGGTAATACCAATACATAAAAAAGGCACTAGATTTGACTGTAACAATTATAGACCTATCTCTTTATTAACGACCTTCTCCAAAATATTGGAGAAAATTATGAAGAATAAGCCAATTACAATACTTATCGATAACATTAAACGTGTATTTATTATGCAGTAGTATCATTTACAGCTTAAATTAAGTTTAATGAATCAACCTGTGTTTAACAGACAATCTTGATGGTGTAAAGTACCGTTTAACTACTTCAACTAATGTCAAATGGTTGATTGGATTTCAGTCCTGTAAGACAATCTGTCATACAATACAGCAACATTCTTTCACTGATGAGTCGTCGCGACTCTCCCATGACCGTTATGAGACTTTGAACCGACTCCGACTCAGTTGTCGACTGTTTTGTACTTGGATTTATGCTAAACAGTCGTCAGTAATTAATCTGTCTGACAACTTTATAATAGTGTATAGTGTCTATATTTGAGTTAGTAAAAAACATATGATGGAGTTGGGTTAGTACACTTACTGTCAGCGCAGAAATTATGTGCACTCCAGTTTGAAGGTTGTTTTTTAAGAAACTAAGAGAACTATGAAAACAATCTCCCCATTTTTCCTCATTTAATTTTGCGTTATGACTTGTGAATTTTAAATTGTACTATAAGTTTTAATAATTTGTATCCTAGTTAGAACACACACAAGTACTGGTATTTGAACTAATGCTTACTGTACATCAAATTTACGCCGTTATTACTAAAAGGCCTGATAATTCTTAACATTTAAATTTTAATGCGTGGTTTATAGGAAAGTTTTGTCAAAGTTTTATCACTTTTACAATTTTAACTTTTCAAGAAAAAAAAGTGCTAATATAGACCCTGAAGAATTGTTTCCTTGGCTTCTGGAAGTCGAAAAACTAATTACCTGGTCTTGTTGCAATCCTAATGCCATGTATTGTTAGGATACATTATTGTTATATGCGTAAGTAAATGCAGTAATTTTATATTGATTTAATTACATTTAAATATATCAATTTAAATTTATTTTAAATTGATTTAAGTCGATTTAAAACAGTTGCATGTACTTACGCATATGAAAGTAATGTGTTGTAACTATACATGCCAAAATGATTACAACAAGACCAAGTGATTAGTTTTAAGACCTCTAGAAGCTAAGAATACTATGTTTCAGGGATTTGAAAGAACGTTTTTTCTTGTAAATTTAAAATTCTAAAATTTATGAAACTTGTAGGAAATATTTATATCAACCACTTATTAAAATATAAATGCGATACATTGACTCGTTTTGTAATAATAACGGTGTAAATTTCATGAACAGTGAAAACTAGTTAAAATTACGGTACTTTTTTCATTTATCACAATACTTGTTAAAATTGATAATAAAATTTAAAAATACATATGTCATAACGCAAAATTAAATTAGGAAAACAATGGGTTGCTTGGAGTTCTCATAGGCCTTTTCTTAGTTTTCAATTTAACAACCTTCGAACTCGGTTGCACATAATTTCTGCGCCGACAGTAGTCATCTGGAGCAAAACTGAGCGAGGAGTTTATTAAATATTAATACAAACCACTTCAGGATATTTTATTAGTCAATGTAAACAAATTCCATCCGGTTACGATTTTTTTTTTTTAATATTCCACCACAATATACACCCTCTAAATCATGCTCTAAATCTTGTCTTTGATCTAAATCATTTTTCTAACCTTAACTTAATGACATTGAACGAAACCCAAGTAAAGTTAATAACTATGCAACAACGTAAATAAGCTGATAGCCAAGGAAGAAGAAGAACCAGGGCTACCAACCTATGAAGTTGTCATTATCTTAAAAATGTATTTACTGTACTTGTAAATAGGGTCGTGATTTAAAAGAAACACACTGTACAGTACTTTACTAGGTATATTTTTCATACTTGTAGTAAAATTATTATTTCCAGGTTTTTTAACAATAAATTTAATAACTATACCATTGATAAAGTAAAACTTGCGATAGTTTAAAATAGAAAAAACTTGATTACAAAACCCTATTTTTTTAATGTTTTGTCTGTTTTGGTTGATAATATTCAATTAGTTTTGACTTTGTACATGAAACATTTTGAAGTGTTTGTAAACAATAGGAATATACATGAAGAGCGATAAAAATGTAGGTTACACTACACTCTATGTGTATAAAGAAACTTAACTCCTTTAAACTATTGAATAATCTAATACAGTTTGAATTAACAGTAAATTAACAGGATACAATTAAAATATGTCAATGAGGAAAACCACAAAACGTAAGTCCAACCAATCATTCATTCGATTACTTATGTGTTAATTGTATAAAATTATAAAGGTTTTAGACGTTTTATAAATACAAAACCTCACTTTACAAAAAATGGCAGAGATCATTTTTAAAATTATACAACGAAACTGAAATAACATATTTTTTTGTTTTCATTAAATATGTTAATAAACAAGACAGAGCAAAATATATTACTACTTTTCACCCACAAACATATTTTAAATTAAGAGACGATGAAAATTTACGTCTATGATGTTTTGAAGCGATCAGATATGAATGTTTTAATAATTAACAAAATAAATGATCTGTCGAAGAAGTATAATAAATATCAACAGATATTATGTCTAAAGACAAAAGCTTATTGTAATTACAGGTTAGTTTCCACCATAATGGTTAGTAACGTAATTATGGAAAGATTTACATTCAAATTATTTGTTAGGTATTTTTAAGAAATAGGAAACTCAGGTGGATGTTTTAATGGAAAAAGGCGAGGTTTTGTCGAATGAGGAAGACAAAGGTTGTTGGTCATTTGCCATAATTACGTGAAAAATACCAATGACGACGTTTCGATTTGGTAAAACCCAAATCTTTTTCAAGTGCTAATAGCTTGAACAAACTTCTTAACAATTACAAGCTCTAAAATTACATTCTTAAACGAATAAACTTATCTACATTAATAATTATCTACATTTTAACCTAGATAATAGAATGGGGTACAAGAAAATGAACTTCAAAAATTATATACATATTTAACAGGGTGAATTAATATAACTAATAAGGAGCTGGGTGTCCCCTAGTAAGCTAGTACAAATTAAATTCTTCATAGGCAGCTTTAACATTGTGATGAATAGTGCGCTCATTGACCCATTCGCCCACCCATACACGAACAGTGGTATGCATCGAATGGGGACAATTCTTAATAAAAATCGATTATTTACTTTCTACATTCGATTATAAATGGCACACATTAGTAGCTCAAAATAAATCGAACACTGGAATTATATTAATCTCATATTGAAACACTTTGATACACAATAGCACACTGAATATATTCCATAGTACATAACAATTAATACACAATATTGGGTAGTGTTAGTAGTGTAAAAATCACATTACAAATGAGAACTTTTGGGATTATCAGTTGAATAGGTTAATTAAGCTGATTTCTTGTTTATTTCATCATTGAACATTTTTCAATACAGAAAAACATGTAAGCTTGGAACATATAGCTTGAAATGATACTGATGGAGTACCAAGCTTGGAGCTGATACTGAACTGACTAGTTAAAGCAGATGCTAGTTTGAGAACATGTTAAATCAGATCTGGCAGAGAAACCTGATTTTAAGTTGGGGGTAAGGGAAGTTAATCAGCTCCACCCATTCCTCATGAAATGTACAAAGGCACGATCTTTGGGAACAATCTTTTTATAAATATATTCATATTACTTGTTATTATAAACTATCTATGTAATATCAGTTAACTTGTTTAAGTTTGCCACTTATACACTAGGTGAATTATTTGCCCACCAATTGCCATTGTTTCTGTTACAATTATTGATAAGAATATGTTAAACTTATTATATTACTATGTACTAATTTATTAGATGTATTATATGTTATATTTAAGATTAACCCCTCTGACAAGTATTATTTGTTACTTTGCGGGGCCACAATTATGTAACATTTTTGGAATAAACTTATTCTATTCTATTCTAATGATCAGTGGCAATATAGAAAAAATACAGAGATAGTGCGAGACCACCAAGAGACTGATATCTAGTACAGTAATAAACACCAATGATATGTAGTTAGCATTAGTAATATGTAATTGATTACCAAGTCTGGCGAACTACCTCATTCCAAACTAATGCATTTCAATGCCAAACAAATAAAAATATTAGTAATTTTCTTACAGCATATAATTCACTTCAGAAAGGAGGCTATCTGAAGGTAACATTCATATTTCATTATTAAAATACGACACCGAATACGTTTTTTGTAAACATGTTGAAAGTGATTATTATATTAAGATCAGATGACTGGTTGAATAACATTCATCACACTCTTTCATCTCGGACTAAAACAAAATACAACTTGATTGGTTATGCATTCTGTAAATTCTTTCATTGCGAATTTTTCATTTACAGGAATAAGCCTTTAAGGAGTAAACTGGACTCCAATATTTGCAGACAGTTATTAAAACAGAACAAAAATGGTATTTCTGTTTAATTTTAGATTTCAGATTAATATTAAGGTGATTAGTTAATAAAAAATAAAAAAAGTATTCTCAGCGTTCAGTTACAGAAAATTGAACTCTGTTGATATAAATCTTATATCAACTCAAGTGACACAGTGCTGTAACAGATAATAGGCGAAAAGTTCTACGTTGGGTCTTCTTCGTACCGACATGGTGTCTACTCAGTGGTTGCTATCAGCGTGAACACAACTAGAGATGTCCGGGGTGGTGGTAGTCAGGGTACGGGTGTTGATTAAGGGACATGTCTAAGTATCCGGCTTGTCAATTCCGATCGGATTCCAAGCAAATCTGTAGGTTCCTTAGGTGGTCTGCCTATCGGGCTATTAATAAAAGGCACATTGAATTTAATTAGTAACCAGACTACACAGGTCATCTTCCTACACTCACGTAATAAAATTATCTAATTATATAAAACTTATATTTTAATTGTTACTTTAGAACGCATTTGTATTGTTTATAATTTTTATATATATTCATTGAGAAGTATGATTCTTGAAATGCGCTAAAACTATTTTTAGGAATAATTTTTGGGCTGGGCTAAGACGGCCGATTCTGTAGGAAACCATATAAAATTCGTGTACCATACTTTGGCCGTTTGGTTATGGCCCCTGAGAGATAACGCGACCCTCCATCAACGCACGCACACACACTACCAGGGTAGCCCTTGTAACCTTCCTCGGCCGGATGTCATAAATAATTTGCAACTGTGGTGTCTAATACAAAATTTAAATATTTTTACTATCAAGTTTCTCCTTTTTTAAACTAATGTTTTTTTTTATCTACGTAATGCTATGATTAAAACAAGTCTAAATTTGAAATAGCTAGGTCATTTTTAAGTATAACATTTAAACATGTATTTTGTTAAAACCGACATATTATTTAATCATTTGAATGCGGTAATTATTTTTTACATTGTCCTGTTTGGTATAATTTTTCTCAGATTTTCATGTAGATTACAAAAATAATAATATCAGGAGAAGAAATGGAAGATTAAAAAAGTTGTCATTTTGTAATAGAATTATAGTGAGTTACCTACTTACGACTTCTGGAGTTCAGTATCAATTTCACAATAACATACTTGAGAACCTAAAAACTGTTGTAAAACGTATGAATTTCATGTTTCTACTTCTTTAGTTAGAATATAATAACCTAAATACTATCCACAAGGCTCTCAGTAGAACTGAAATTTATTTTGCATAAATTATTAATGTTTATGTAAGTAATAATTAGAATTTTGGAATATTTTCTGTTAATTCACTACCATAACCGTAACTTAGGGAACCTAACATAACCAAACCAAACCTAACATTACATAAGTAAACCTATCGTAACCTAACCAAACCTAACATTACATAAGTAAACCTATCGTAACCTAACCAAACCTAACATAAGTAAACCTATCGTAACCTAACCAAACCTAACATTACATAAGTAAACCTATCGTAACCTAACCAAACCTAACATAAGTAAACCTATCGTAATCTAACCAAACCTAATATAACCGAACCAATCCTAATATAACATAACCTAAACAAACCAAAATAACTAACGTACAGTAGGACCTAATCAATGTAGTGGTAGTGAATTGATGGAAAAGGTCCGAGTTTTTACAATTGCTTCATAACATAAACCGAAATATGAAATATTTTAACAAATAATAAGGTTAACGTACCTTTTGTCGTCTTCAGCTACAAAATCCTATTTATTGGATAACCGGTTTCAGAGTAAAAACTCCATGTTCACATCCATGTACGTTGTGAACATGGAGTTTTTACTCTGAAACTGGTTATCCAATAAATAGGATTTTGTAGCTGAAGACGACAAAAGGTACGTTAACCTTATTATTTGTTATATATATCAGCTCAGGCGGCTTTAACAATGAATAAATGAAATATTTTGTAAAAAAAACTGATGTGGATAGCTATCTATTTAAGAATCGATCAATTACTAATCCATATATCAGGCTATCAGTTTTACTTGTACATTTTACTTGTACTCTCAACAGAAAAAATAATAATAATAACCACCATTATAATAAAAACGACTCGTTATGAAAACTTTATAAATCACCGTTATCTAAGACAGCTTACAATGCAGTTGTTGGATAGCTCAACATGTTAGTGCACGCACACTTATGAGGCAGACTGGAACAGGATCATGACCTGGTTGAACCTCAAGGTCACAGCGGGGGAACGTGAGAAGTGTATAAACGATCTCCCCCTTCTACTATATACGAGCCGGATTTGGTCTTTTAGTAGCCATACCAGACTGTGACTGAGAGTATTGAAAGTAACTATTTGAAAGGAGAACTGTTAGGTGCAACTAAAAGGTAGACATGGCCCGTATCAGATGTTTCACGGTATTAGTTACTTTCGTATTAGATACAGACAAATATTATTTGAACATTACTAATATTATAAGTTCCTAATATTTTTCTCAATACCACACAGATTTAATAAAGTCAATAACAGTAATATTTCTAGTCGTATAAATGTATTAATAGCAGGTTACAGCATAAACTAAAATGCACAATTTTATCAAGTAAGGGAAAAATAACATTCGTTAAAAACTATTTGATAATATTTCACCTAGAATTAGTTTTTTTTAACATTAAACATAATAAAATTTCAGTAATACCACATAAAACAACAAATAACCACTCTTAGTTTAATCTAAATATTATAATTATTTAAATGGTCATTTAGCCGTATCACCAGTTAGAAAAAAGTATGGATATTAATTAATATTACGGTAAAAATGAATTTCTGTTTGCATTCAAACTAATACTAATATACCAGGAGTATCAAGGGATAATTTTTCTTGTGCCAAGAGTGCATTAGAAGGCCAGCCAGCAAGCAGCACCAGCAAATCATATTATATCAGGATTTAAAAAATATTAACATTAGTCTGGATCACATACTAGTTACTCTGTGTATTCGTTACTTTTCTGCACCTAATACGAAAAAGATAATACTAATATATTCAGCCATCCCTATTAACAGGTTCAGGTGTATAGCAAGTTTTTCCTACCAAGGAAACCCTCGGATCGTAACCTGATTCGGATAGTTATAATTATAACTTTTATTCTGCTCTATAATAGATACATGTTTACTCCGTAAAATTGCTGAAAAATCAACCCAAACATTTTGCAAGTATATTCAATTCTCATTTACTAATATTTTGAATGCAATCAGCTCTTACAATATAGAAATAAAAATAAATTGTTCTGATCAAAGTATTGACAGCATTTCCGTAGTTATTAAACATGTTCTAGTTCTTAAATTTTTTAATTAGAAACAGATCTTATGTGTGAATGTGCGGACACGTATCAGCATTAGTGGCGTAGTGTTGTAACCCACCTAATTCGGGACATAGTGTTTGATTGTAGGCGATAGGTTCTATGCTCGGTCCTCTTAATAACGACATGGCGTCCGCTCAATGGTTGCTATCGGCGTGAACACTACTAGAGAAGTATCGGGTGTCCGTGTTGAGTGGTAGTCAGTGTTCGGATGTTCTGAGTTATTTGAGTATCAGGCTTGTAAATTAGCTGAAAATCATACCAGTTCTACGTGGTTCGGATTCCACGTAAATCTATAGATCCCTTAGTTGCCCTTGTTGCTATAAGGTTTTCTGAGCATAAGTTGACCTCTGTCAGTAACCAGACTACACAGGTCATCCAAAGAGTCATATAATCGTTGATATTCGCCTTACAATAAGTAAAAAGGTTGTGTCGGTGTCTCAAATCTAAGGTATGAAATTCTAGTAGCTAGCAAGTCCTAACCAGCAGCTATTCCTCTACCAAATATGGACTATTCTATAAAGCAGGCCTTACAACTCTATTTCATATTGAGAGTGCAATACGGTAAACCCACAAGCAATTCTAATAAAATGGGAGTTTTTGAATTAGAGCAACACGTTGGCTTGCTAATAAAAAGTATTTATAAAATCAAATTTTCGCAAGAAAGTTGTTGGAAAAATATTTATTGCCAGTTATTTAAGGTATACAATTTTAAAAATAAGTTAATATAATTTTAAAAACTAACATATGCTTTAAAAACGTATGGCCCTTAGAGATTCAGTTTAAGAGGCCACAATTCAATTACACTGCATTTTAAGTGAATAAATATTGATTGAAAATTTTGAAATGTTGCGTAAACTTTATAAAGAAGTAGTGAATGCTTACTGTGTTAGTATGAATTGATTGTATAATAAAACTAGTTTGTAATAATATAATAAAAATAAAAATTAGTTCATATATTTGATCAAAGATATGGAAAAGTCTACCTCTGAGGAAGTTTGTTATTTTTTTGTCAGGGAAGTTACGTCAGCAGGAAAGTTGTACATAAACACTGGTATTTTATTTTTTATTTGAAACTTTTTTCACCAATATACATAGTTTAGTCGGTAATAAATGACAAAGAAATATGACTGCGGCGCTCCGAGTGGTCATCGTGTTGGTGAGCTGGTCTCACTCTGAACCATCCACGATTCCATCGGTGCTAAAATATGTACCCAGGATAAATATTATTTATTTTATATAAAACCTATCCTACTAAATATATGTTAGTTAAAGTTGAATTTGTAATGTTAGGTAATGAAAATTACAGGCATAAAGCCATATATTATTTTTTAGTTATTTTAACAAAGCATCAAATAATTTACAATAAGTGTTTTATATATATATATATATATATATATATATATATATATATATATATATGTCAAATTTATTTTGTAGTAACCCACCCGTTCCAAGTGTTAAGTAAATTGTTGATCTTAATTTATAGATGTTTATTAACTCTCTTTGAAAATATTTATAAATACTATTTTTGTTTAGTTTGTTCATTTAAGCACTTAAGAAATTTGAAATCAGTGTTATCTCCATATCTCCTCCGGAGGCAGATTTTTCTTAAATTTTGATAAAAACATAATCAAAATTAAGATAAAAACTTAACTGTTACTTTTTTGTTTTATATTTTATTTTTCGAGGTATTTTTGTTGGTGTGACAATCTGTCCACAATATCCTTCCTTTCTTAATTTATAATTCTTCAATCTTAGTTCTTTCACTAATTAACGTAGCCTCACTGGTTTTTTTAACATAAAAATGCCATTTTTTCCGTGTAGCACTTTTCAAAATAGTTATACTGTATACATTTAACACTGTATACCTCTCACCACTTTTAATTATTTTTCCTTTGCCTTTCTTTTCCATTGTTAAAAGACCACACTGAATCACTAAAATTACAATCATTGAATTCACTCGATCACTTTTTCAAGAAACTCCGAAAAACACAAGCAATAACCACAAACCTCCGTCCAACACTGGTACGCTTGTCCTTCCTTCTTGGGGATGTTTGTTTATTCCTTTGCATCAACAGATGAGATGAAAAAAGCGAAAGGCCCAAACAAGTCACACGCCCGCCTTGTCCTCAGTTGAGTTTAGATAGAATATAGAACACACTGAGTTGGTTTTTATTTGCTTCAAAGCTTATTTGTACTAAAAATAATTAACAAGTATACAAGTAAACAAATACTGTAACACAAGTCATAAATGTCTTAAATATTATTATAAAATACGCCTAATAACTTAACATAAATTATTATATAAAAACGTAATTGTATTAAATCAATTAATAATTGGTAGTACCAATAACCGTTAATTGTTTTGTCTTGGAATAGGATAAGTAATTGATTCCTTCAAGTATACATTAATTTACAGCATTATATTTGATAATTTATTTTCTTTTTTACTATATATTTATTTTTATTGGTAACATTTTTCTTGTAAATGAATAAACATAGATGAAAATATCTTCAGATTTTTATAGTTAATAATTTGTTTGTTCTTTAAATCAGTTTTATCCTACGATATTTGATTTGTACACTATATAATACCTAAATAAATATTATTAGACACCAGCTGTACCCACCCACTTCACTGGTCATACTATTGAGTTTTATTATATAATTAATTAGTTTTTTAATTGGCATAATACGTTTTGATATATATAAAGTATAAGTAAACGTCACACAAAACAAATATATTACAATACAAGTATAAAATGCACAAATATAATGGTAATCGATTTCAATAGTCAACCACGCTCACCTTCCTCAGATCAGAGGGATTCACAAAAGAATTGATTCATTCTTCTACAAATCTATATTTATATTATATATATATATAAATATATATACAGCTGGATTGGGATCACTCACTCACTCACTGACATAAATGTTAACAGACTTCGGAATGTCGGAAAATTTAGAAATTTGGACTGAATGTAGATATAACCATTTCAACGCCTGAAAAGTTCAAACATTTTCAATCTTCCAGTAAATAATGGCTGTTTTTGGGGGTTGAAAATCAAAATGTTCCCATTAGAATAACATCGACGTCTCACAAAATAGTAGTTTTAATTACATAACTTGATAAACTGCTTGAGTAAAATTTTCCAACCTCCACAGTTCTACACGGGTAACAAACGCACCTTATATATGAATTTCAGTTTTAAAAATAAAAAAATTGGGGTATCGGGGGCCCAAAACCGACATTTAAGAAAATATAAAAGTTTTAATAATAATGTTATATACTCAAATGGGGTGTCAAACTAAAGATATTTATCTCCTAAATCTAAATATACCGTCATGTTTTGAATAAGGCAAATAATAAGGGATATATGCTCCCAAAACAAAACACAAAAATCTCCTAAACCAAAAAAGAATAATACAAAAATAAAATGCCAAACTATAGGCATTTATCTCCTAAATGTACATCCATAAATATAGCAGAGTTTCTTTGTGAGGCCGTAGGCCTAACGTTCCCCCACGAGATCGCAGGCCGAGTTCCACAAAGGGGCTAAAGCTAGAGTTCCCAGGCAGACCGCAGACCGAGCTTCCCTCATGAGCGTAGAGAGTGACGGGGGTGTCGCCTAGTTAATTAATATAGTTCTTTAAGAATACCATAGCAATTTTAGAAGTCTGAGGTTGAGGAGGAAATCCTTTCTTATTGAGCCTCTAGGAGCCAAGATAAAACTATATCCAAAATTTCAATTCAATTGGACGTATAGTTTTGGAGAAATCGTTATGAGTGGTAAATGGCATATAGATTTTAGACAGATTTTTTTAACAAAAATACTGTAGTATAATATCCTAGTAAACCGTGAGGATGTTATATGGCAGTGTGCAGTCAGACAGCGCTCTATATTTTTGCACCAGCTAGTAGTGTTTGTCCATAAGAGCCGTACTGCATTTTCAACGTGAAATAGAGTATAGCAAGCAGAAAGTCGACTAGGCGACGAGGAATGAGGAATCTACTTGCAAACATGTCCTGACAAGAAGGAATGTAATTGCTGGTAGATCCTGGCAAGAAGTGATTATATAACGAAACAGAATCTCAAGGGGTGAAATGTGAAATATATTACCAAGGAGATCCTGGCAAGCAGAATACTTACTTCAAATAAATTCTTGCTCTCCCTTTGGTTTGAATTGTAACACAATCAATGTCAACTATTATTTAAATCGTATATAACAAGACTCATTCAACATAATTATTATATCTTTTATTTTTAATTATCTTCACTCTAAATACCCTTGTTTATCAGACCCCTCTTCGTATCATTGAAACATAAAACCTAAAATGGTAAAAATGTAATGTTTTCCAATACAATTTTAGATCCGATTGTTTTGAAATTGGTTTTAGTTACGGTCATATACATAGAAAGTAACACTAAAGGCACCAATAAAATTCTTTTACTAGTGTACTTTTTAATTGCTTGCACATCTTAACTACCAGCTGTAACTACGAGGAGACGTATAAAGAATAACTAATCAAAGACAGAAGTCAGTTGGCTGGTAGATTTATTTATTTATTTTTCATTCAGGGCTCACACAGCATATTTAATGTACGATAGATAGTATCTTATATGTATAACTTTATTCTTAATACATTTTAAATACTGGTAGACATTCTCCTGTGTTATTCAATAAACAAAGTTAAGGTTATATACAGGACACAACCCTTCTACCCTGCTTGGACAAACCCATTGTTGTTTATTATGCTCTTTGGACCAACGGTTTATGGGTCTAAATAGGCTATAAGAACAATGTTATTTTCGAACCAGGCATACAATCACGGGTATCCAAATGAATCAGTTATTTTTAATGGATTTTTCCAAACAAATTGCATTTGATCAAGAATGAAATTGCGCGTTGGAATTGCTTTGCAAATACCTTATTAGTTTTATAGAAAAAATCATACAAAATATTTAGTTTGAAGGTTTTATTTTCACCTCTTTTTCGAAACTTTGTATGTATTAAAAATATTAAAAGCAAACCCAATGCGCAACTTGGTAACGTTTAAGATCACACCTCATACACAATATGTTGATCGATAAATAACGAAAAAAATATGGATATGTAAATATCATTGTTCTTATGGTATTAAAACCAACATAGCCGACAGTCTCTGCAGACTCTTAAGGCGGTTCGGCCGGCTTTAAGGACGACTGAATTCCGCTCGAAGCGCTGACTGTACGTCTGACCACGATCTACTCATACACAGACATTCGACCCCTCCCCCTCCCCTGGGATGGGAGGAGTATAATTACAGGAAGTCTTTTAAGCGCGATCCTGCGGGTCCGGGTGCTGTGTCTCGCTGTACGTTTGCATAGCGATTGGATTATAATATAACATGAGGGTAAAAGTACAACCAAAAGTTGAGTACATAAAGTTAGTCAGTTTTGTAAATTAAGTGATATTAAAAAGCATAAGATGCCTCGTAATAAAATAAAATAAAACTTATAACAATAATTATTTAATACTAATTTGCAGTAAAATCGCGTAATTTAAAATAACTGATGAGCCAGACCAGCCCTGTGAGAGTCTGTTTTAAAATTTGGGATTTTACACAGTTATATAACACAATTTTAATGAAAGAACTACTTGGGTGGTGTTTAATTACTGATATAAAGTCATTGAAATCGAAAAAAATTAAAAAGCTTTTTTGACCAAACAGGCTTAACTTGACTTCCGAATCACGGGAGTCACACCGGGAATCGAACCCGGACCAGTTCCATGGTAAGCCACCGCCTTTGGCTACGGCCACTCCCAATTATTCAAGGATGTTACAGTATATTAAATTTGATATATTTTCTTACTGTTTCGGTACGTTATTTCTATGTAGCTGTCCATTTTAGAGCGTTTGATTTTTCATAACACAGTGATCACGTTTTTTTCTATTTTTTGTCGTGTGTTTGCTCCAATTTAAAGCTATGCCAGTTTAAATCCGCTCAATGATATGGTTCATGGGAGACTAGATTAATGATATGAAAATTTAGCAGCTTGGACCACCAACAACTGATTGAAGTGTTATTTACACTTCACTTCAATGTCAACCATTGTTCCACTTCATGAAATAATAATAATAATAATATAATAATAAAAATAAATTTGATTCCCAAAAATTGTTACAATAATATTAAAATTATACGTACAGGAATAACTAGCCATCATATCCAGTAAAGGATGGCTAGCACAGGTGGTATTGTACGTTCCATATCTAAAACCAGTCTGAATATTTCCTTACAAGAATAGAGGGGCAGTACATTGCATCGAATGACATCTGACCTTGATAATAATAATAATAATAATAACCTTTTTTATTGCGTCAGACAAAGTACATTGTATTGCAATAGTCATACATTTTAATAAATGTTTAATAAATTAAATAGTCTAAAATTTTCCATTCATTCATTCCATCAAAGTCACTTTCAAACATACAATTTTGCATTCAGAGGTCATCCATTCGAATTCTATCCAATTACAGCTCTGGTCTGTGTGTTCACAGGGCCTCCCAGTTGTGTGCCATAAACGCGTCTGTACTATAAAATGCTTCTGCAATCAGAACTTGTTTCAGACGCGTTTTGAATGCCTTGAGCATTGGGGCACTTTTGACCGAATTTGGCAGACTGTTGACAAATTGGGCTCCTGCCTGTGAAGGCAAACGCTCATAAACTACCGTTCTGTGTTTACCAGTTCGGTAGTTGTCTCTGTCTCTAGTTGCATAGGAGTGTATGTCACTACCTCTTATGAGATTGCACTTTGATTTGAAAAAAATGCACGTATTCAAGATGTAGAGACAGGGTAATGTCAACAGTTTCAAGCTTTTGAAAGCTGGTTTGCACGACTCTCTCATGTGCAATTTTGCGATGGTTCGGACTGCCTTTTTTTGAAGAATGAAAATTCTAGAAAAGTATGCGTTTGTGCAACCTCCCCACAAGGCCAATCCATAGGAAAGGTATGGGTAAATTACTCCGTAATAAGCCGTCATCAGTACCTGAGTCGGGCAATATTCGGATAGTTGTCTCAAGACATAGATGCCTGAGGTTAGTTTTGAACACACACTGTCTACGTGAAAACCCCATGTCAACCCTCGATCCAGGTGTATTCCAAGGAATTTAGTCGAGTAGACTTCTTCAATCTCAGTCTCATCCAACATGACTGTGGGACTTTGATCTGAATCGGTTTGGCACAAACAAAATTGAACAAATGACGATTTTGCAGCGTTTGTTCTGAGGTTGAGCTTTTGGAAATGTTGAATGGCGCTGTTGAGATCAATGGAAATTATCTTTTCGAGCTCTTTGGTAGAGTTCGCGCTGAAACAGAGAGTCGTGTCATCAGCGTACTGGACGAGTCGCCCTTTTTCTACTGATGAACCAACATCGTTAACATATATCAGAAAAAGGAGAGGACTAAGCATGGAGCCTTGGGGGACTCCATAGTAAAGTTTCTCTTCTCCCGATCTAGCATTAGAAATACTTACAAATTGTGTTCGATGACTGAGATACGATTGAATCCACTTAAGTGGCACTCCTCGTATCCCATAGTATTCTAGTCTGTGAATCAAGGTGCTATGATCAACACAGTCAAAGGCCTTTGACAAGTCAAGGAACACAGTGAGTGTCTTTTCTCGTCTTTCAATACCCTCCACTACCATATCGACCAGACGCACAACTGCATCTATCGTCGATTTACCGCCTCGGAAACCGAATTGGTTATTTGATAGTAGATTTGACCTTTCAAAAAAACTAACGATTCGAATAAGGAAAACCTTTTCAAAGACTTTACTGAAGGCCGGTAATATTGAGATTGGACGGTAATTTTCAGTTGAAAAAGGATCGCCCTTTTTGAGAATCGGGGTCACTTTTGCTTTTTTGAGAGCGGAGGGAAAAGTTCCAGAGTTAAAAGAGAGATTAATTAAATGCTCGAGTGGCTTCAACAGGTGGCTCGAGCACTGCTTGAGAAGCTTCATAGATACGTTATTTATATCATTCGATAATTTTGGCTGAAAGCCACCGATAACTCTGGAAATTTCTTCTTCTGTTACTGGTGCTAATGCCATGGATGCAGCTGGGCTGGGCAGCGAGAAAGAGAGCGGCTGATCGTTAGGTGGACAAAATCCATGGTCAGCTCCAACCGAGGCAAAAAATCTATTGAACTCACTAGCGACCCTGAAGGGATCGGTAACTCGTTCGTTTCCAATTTGCAACTCAATTCGTTTGTCAGGTCGTGTGTTATTATTGTTTATTATGCTCCATGCTGTTTTTGATACATTTTTTGAAGTGAGCAATGATTTGGTGACATCATAAGCTTTTGCGGCTTTGATGACTTTTCTGTACGTTCTTTTGTAATTTTGAAAAAATGTTTTAAACGTTACATTTGAGGTGTGTTTGATAGCTTCGGAGAAAAATAATAACTTTTCTCTCGAGACAAGAATACCTTTGGTAATCCAAGCACACTTTTTTAATCTTGGTTTTTGGTTAGTTTTCTTTAAAGGACAGCTCACATTCAGATGAAAGTTAAAAGCTTGTTCGAAATTTTTGAATTGAAGTTCCACAGGATCTTCTAAGTTTAAAAAACTCCATTTTTCACGCGTGAGTTGAAAGTTAAGTAGCGCTATGTTTGCGGGTCTCGTGTCTCTGATAATTTTATGAATTATGAATGATCTTACGTCTAACAACAATATATACAGAGCATCTGCATATATAAAAGGACATTGATTATTTATGTGCCTAGTTTACATATAATTTCCAATACACAGGCTATTTATAAAAAAACTTAAAATATAAAATTTGCTTACTGTAAATTAATTCCTACCTTCAACACATATCAATCTTGAAATATAAACAGTTAATTTATTAATATCAATTAATAAGTTGCAATAAAAGAAAAAACAAACAAAACAATTAAATGCGTTTTCAACAATTAATGATTTCATACCGAGAGGTTCTCTTCAGATTCAGGATTAGTAAATATTGAAAACAATAATCATTATTAACTAGGAGGATAATTGTTAAATTTCTGATTTTTTATGTATAAACAAAAATTACAACCCTAAAAAAAGAAGAACAACTATGAAAAAATCAAGTAAAGTTTACAATTTTAAATTAATACTGAGAGTAAGCTATCAATCTCACTTTAGGTAAACAGCCATTCTTTGACTTTCAGCAAAAACATTTTATTATTTGTACACTATTTTATGTATGTTGGAATTCGGTTAAATAATTTTGGGCCTAGGAAGACAAAGTTCTTTCTGAAAAATGATTTATTAACTTTATTTCCAACAAAAAAACCATGTGTTACACTTCTAATTATAGACTAACGACTCCCTTATTACCACTTCGGTTAAAAAAAAACTCTTAAAACTTTAAAGACAAATAAATATGACAAAGGAAGTATTTTTTGTTTTGATGTTCACATAAACAGGTTGATAATAAGTGTTTCGTTTTAGTTCTGCTTTATCGTGGCTATTACTTCTTAAACAATGGGTTGTTCATGTTTTACTAGTGAATACTGAGTAGCAATTAGAGATTTGCAAACAATACATTTCAACCCATCTTTTTAAGCAGATTAATTCTTCGGTAGTTAAAAGTAGTTAACATAGCAGTTGGAAATATTATAAGGGCCAGTAGAAACACAAAAATGACCGAGAATATTCATAAGGAAGTCTTTTACTCTCATAGATGAATTACGACTTTTAAGAAGATATCATATTAACTTACAACATATGGAAAGTGCGCAGATTTGCCATATTATTACAAATATAACAAAATATTGTAATCAATCTGATCGATTGATTATATTTATTGCTCTGAAATATACTTTTGTATTTAAGTACGAATGACGAGCAAACATGAATCACTAATTTATAAATTGTCTTACTGCACTTCTGCAACAGTTTTGAACAAAACTTAAAACAAAAACATCCATAGTCCCACATTTTTAAAACTATCATGAATAAATTATGTTAAATAAAAATAAAGATATTATAACAGATTTTCAAATTTAGACATTATAACAGAGTATTTAAGCTCTGATATATTTCTAAATTGGCCAGAAATCCCATATTGACACTATAAACTGGTAGGAAACACAGATAAATGAGAAACAGAGGTCACTTTCTTATAACCTGAGCGAACGCGTCAGTGCAGCTGTAAATAGATTACCACTAATGTACATCTCTGTATTCATCTGCGGTAATATCACTACGTTTATCCTTTATGATTTGGGTGGAATAAGAGGGGGGGGGGACCGACAAGGTGCTGGCTCTGCCATCGCGTAGCAAACTGAAGATATAAATACTCAACATGTTTGGCGCACTATTAGATACGACCTCTGTTTCTTTCTTCTCATTAATGGAACTAACATAACAACAATATTATGTGTGCCAAGGTTATTTAGAGGAGAAATCACGACAGCCAATAAGTGTGCAAGAAAAGAACCCTGAACCACAAGGTGTCTTTCTTAATGTACGACACATTGTCTTGGACTGTGTTTCTCATAATGATCGGATAATTGGTAGAATTAGTAGATTGCCTCTTATTCCGACATGGCTTCCGATCAATGGTTCTCACTCAGGCCAAGATTGCCTCTTAACACCGACATGGCTTCCGCTCAATGGTTCTCACTCAGGCCAAGATTGCCTCTTAATACCGACATGGCTTCCGATCCATGGTTCTCACTCAGGCCAAGATTGCCTCTTAATACCGACATGGCTTCCGATCTATGGTTCTCACTCAGGCCACGATTGAACTTCATAGTTCCTAAACACAACAGTACTTTTTTCCAGCGCGGCATTTCTTATAACTACGTCAAGATACTGAATTCCATTCCTGCTAGCCTCAAAGTATAAATGTGGAAAAAAACGTTTTTAAAAATTCCTTGCAGACGATCGAGTAGATTAGGTTATAATCATTTCACAGTTCTTTATGTCGTGTATATATAGTAAAAAACTCATTTTAGATTTTAGATGGTCATTTTATGTAATGAAGTTGAAATATCTGATTTCCTTTTTTCGTGTACTTTGACACTTGTCAATGTATGTTATAGGTGTTCTAAGTCAAAAAATTTGCTTAAATTTGATTTGCTATTGGCGTGGCCACTTCTAGAGAATTCTGCTTGTTCACGTTGGGTGTTATTTAGTGTCTAGATGTTGTGTGGGGAAGTGAACTGAGTGCAGTCTTGTCAGTTATGTGAATATTAGACCAATACTACGTGGTTCATATTCTTTCTAAATCTGTAGACCTCGTAGTTGCCTTGGATATTGTTTAAAGGTAGAAAAGGGAAATTAGAATAATAGCAGGCTTAAATCCAATACAGAGCTGTAGAGATGTTTTCAAAAATCTAAACATCCTCACGGTGACTTCCATCTACACCTATATACTGTCCTGTACTGTATGACCAAAGATCCTCCAAACAAAGTGATGTTCATGAATACACACCAGACATGCAGGGAACTGTGTGCTGCCAGGTCACAGAACATCCATGTACGAAAAGAAACCATGTATGCAGGAGTGAATATGCTCAACAAGTTACCAGACCACTTGAAAGTCGAAGACCCTGTGCTGCGAAGAGGCAGCTACGAAGATGGAAGCTGCTAGACAACACCCTAAATGAATTCTTTACTTGAAGAGACCACACAGAACAATAAAGAAGCTTTTAATTTCACTATATATATTTTATATCAATGTGATTTTAAATTGACGCTGTAACATATCTTGATGACATTAAAATAAAAGATATTGTCTAAATGGTTCTTTATAATAGTCAAATTAGTTAGCAGCAATGACTAAACGTTCATCTACACTCATCACTATCATATTCTCCCCTTTCTCTACGATCAGTATCTTAAAAATGAATAACCTACATTTAGATTAAAGCTTTATTTGAGATGTTTGGATCCTCAATCGATCTGGATGAGACAGTGTTAGAGGAATGTACACAATACGCTGGACGTCACGCCACTCAATGGAGGCCTGGTGAAAACTAGTTAATTACATCGAGATAATGTACACTACAGGATTCACCAATTAGTTACAGGTATCATGTATACATTACAAATTACACTCGTCTATTGGCCAAGGCCATTATTAAAGCTTACATTGATTTAATAAAGCTGCTTATAAATTATTTTACCATTTCACACAACGTGATTTTTATAGCTGTGTGATTTCTCATTAAGTTCTTCTTATCTTTGTCTTTTGATTGATGCCTCATTATACAGTGTTTAATTAATTTTATACTCGTTTGTATACGTTGTGAGGGAAAGGTTGAAGCCTGTTGATCAGTAAGAAAGGACATTTTATAAGTGGCCCTCACAGTCCCATGGATGAGGGCCGTGACGAGGTGAACGTATGAGAGTTGTTTCTCATAGTGACGCTTTGTAACTACACGTCATTATTTAAAAATATAAATAGCTGTCTTATGCGAGAACGGAGCCTTTTTGTACAGTTCAACTTGTGAGTAAATTTAAACATTGAAAAATCAATATTAAACCTACACCGACGCCCCTACAAACCCAAACCAACCTAACCTAACCTATCCTAACTTTACCTTACCTAACCTAAACTAAGCTAACCTATCATAACATTACCTAACCTAACCTAAGCTAGCTATCCAAATCTAACCTAACCTTACTTAACTTAACCTAATCTAACCTAACCTAACACAAACTAACTTAACATAACCTAACCCAAACCAACCTAGCCTAAACCTAAACCTAAACCTAGCCTAACCTTACCTTACCTAAACTAAACTAACCTAACATAACCTTACCTAACCTAAGCTAGCTATCCAAACCTAACCTAACCTTACTTAACTTAACCTAACCTATGCTAACTTAACCTAACCTAACCTAAGCTAGCCTAACCTAATCTAACCTTTCCTAAATTAAAATAAACTGATCTGACCTAATTTTTTTTAAAGATCTCACGTATGATGATATTGACCCGTCCACCCACCCACCATTCGAGTATGATAAGATTGACCTACCCACCCACCCATTCTCGTCTGGTGGTAATTACCCACCAACCCATACTTCTATAGAATTAAGGTGGTATTGAACCACCCACCCCATACATGTACAGACAATATTCTTATGTAAACCTGTATGTTTTTAGTAGAAATTATGTTTCTAAACAACTAGAAAAAGGATCAATAAGAAGAAAATGCACATTTAGTAACAGGTTATACTTATTCCCAGTTCAAGCAAACCCTAAAAAGACAAATTTCAAGCAATGCAGGTTGGTTGAACCTAGTCCCTAGTGCAACGTATAATACGTGAAAGCATTTTTAGTTAACGTCCTCCTACGACTTTTTATCAATTTTAATGATTAAGGTCTAAACAAATTCTTGCCTATTCATAGTTATACAACAAGGTCTACATTATTCAATATTTTCACCATCATGGGCAAGGGAAGCCCTCAAAGTATGTTTTCTGTCCATAATGGTAACATGGGGAGACTTTTGAATGAATCGAAAAGTAAGAGTAACAGTTATTCAAATGTAAATAATGAACTTTATAACATTTTAACAGGTGTTGGAATGTAAGTAATGATGTTTATATTATTTAAGAGGTTATAGGTCCTTCATAATGTTATAAAAAGTAAGTTTGTATTCAGTGAAAGTTTTATCTATACTCTATACAGTACATAAACGAATGTATGCATTTCATTGGCTCTGTTTGTTTGTCGATTATGCATTACTACACCACTTATTTAACCGTCATGCAACGCTTGGAAGTTTTTTGTTTTTGTAAGGGAAGCTTTTAAGCATAGTTTAGAAGGCTCCTCCCCTCTGGCCTCTGAAGTTCCAATGGTAGTCTAATGGAGTTATTTTATTTGATTATTCATCAGCTACTAATTAAAAATACACCAATGACACTTTTTTGAGTAGGCTAAGTAATGACATATTTTACTAACTAAGTGCAGTGAATGAGTTACTGTAAATAAATGTTGATGTCAGCTTATTCACTAATACGATATAGCGATCGTACTTATTTCTGTTGTATCATAGTCACTGGCCGTAGCCGAAGGTGGAGGTGTTGCGAGTGCAGTGAGCGACGATGTCTTCTAATATTCAATTAAATGCACTAGTTAAAAAGAAAATGTATTGTACATATCTTTGCTTACAGGGTAAACACAACTTGGCGACTGACATCAACAGCTGTCATCTACACATAGAGGTATTAGTCTCGCGTCAACGCACGACTAAACAGAGTATACGGATTTCATGTGAAATACTACAGTGAAATTAATTACATATCGTTTCCTTTGTTATGTATCTATGTTGTTTCACAAGATTTTTATCAAAATAATAAGTTGAAAATAAAAAAATTATTGCACAACTTTCAATTTATCAGAGATTCGTGTCCTAAGGATTAAAATATTTTACACGCCCACATTGATCATATCATATGATATATCACACCAAATCATATCGTAATATATCGTATAATATTTTAGCATACGATATCAAGAACCAAGTAGAATATAGTACTTAGTTTTGAAATAAATTTACAAATTAAATTGTTCAAATTTACATAAATATTCATTACTGAAATGATTTCAAAACAAAACATGATGTAACAAGGAAGAAAAGTTCATTAACTCCAAGAGTAACTTATCTGTCAGTTATGAACTTTGACCTGTGGAGTAAGTAATAGATTCAAGTTCAATGTTCAGCAATTTTGATAGGGTTTTTTAGTGTCACGCACACAAGAGATTGTTTTACAAAACAAACGTTTACGTAAATCGTATCGATCGATTATTCGTAAAGGTCATGCAAGAAGTCGAAACTTGGTCAATCGCGTGTTTCAAACATACGTTTGCCCACCACTTGTTTTCGTGGTTATCGAAAGAGAAGTTTTTATAATTGTTTACTAAGACTATTAAAAACCATCCAATAATTTATTTTTCTTGTTGTAAGTTTTGGTTCATTGATTATCACTTAACTCAATACTCTCTCCACTAGCGAGTCTTTATGGACTTCAAACCACGGACTTTAATTAATTAAGAGACACATGATAATTTTGCCCTAAAAAGAAACTATTCTTTTCTTCTCTCTCTTTTTATTCGCTCAGTAAACTACGAATTAATTTGTAACAGAATTAAAGTAATTGATAATGAGATATTAATATATACTTTTATGTATTATGAAACAATTCTTATTCGTTTAGATTAAAATGTTTAGTATGAGATACATGAATTAACTGATTTTTTATTATTTAATAATTTTAATTTTCAATTAAACTAAAATTAGGCCAAAATTGAAAGTGTTTACAAGACTAGTTAGGCAGCCTGAACTTTAATTAGTGGGTCTAAACATATGCTTTCCTAGCTTTTTAAAACCATTTTCAATTCTGTCTTAACTAGAACTTATAAAATAATTATTTTCCAAATTATGGAAATGATTAAAATATATTGAAATGTTTAGGTAAGATAAATATAAATAATTGATAAAAATAGACAGTTAAAAATATGCTTAGCATCTACAAATATTTACAGCAAAGAATTAGGATTTAGACTTTTCAATAATTCGTAGCCTGGAAATGCTTATAATGATATACTTGAAACTCGATTACTACTTCAGTGATCATTGAAATATCGATTTCAGGTCTAAAACAATCGTCAGTTTCGTAGTTTCATAGGAAGACAAAGTTTTAATATGTAGTAAATATAAAACCCATTGGATAGTACGAATTTTTGGATTGAGGAATTTTTATTCTATAAAATTTAGTTTTCCAAGACAATATTATGACTTTAAAGGAAATTTACATGTTTTTTAACATAACTAACGTCTCCACCTTTTAAAAATCTCTTTCAAAACGATAAACCGTATTTTATACTAAAAATTTTATGACGTTTGGATGAAAAAAATTTATTAAAATTGGTATTCTTTTCGTAACCAGTATAGTTCGTGATAAAACAACTGAGCGTCTTGCAGCGTGAGGTAAGAAAAATATTATGAGGACCGATATCGTGACTGAAGGACAACACGATGAATTCCTGTTGTTCTTTGTTTGTTGGTTTACTGAAATCGATCACTGGGACCTTTTCCGTTCCTTCACTACCACTACTTTGTTTTATTCCATTAATTCACCACCACTTGATAAATATTATATTCCTCTAAAAACTGTTCCCCGATAATTTTTACGTCCACTGTGGTATTCCTTATCCGCTTGGAATCCAATATCGCTGGACTTATCTTATCGCTTTCCAAGAACTTACACACGGACAGCGCATTCGGCGGTAAGTCAATCATTGGATTGGATTAACCAGTTTGTGATCAACTTGAATAGCAATGTAACCTAACCATAATTGCGATAAAAAAGTAGTGGTAGTGAAGTAATTGAAAAAATAGTGCCTGTGAATTAACAGAAAAGGTTCGATCACTGTATTATACAATATAGGTCTTAGCCTATATTGTATTGTCTAACGTGACGTTCAGTTGCATGTAAATTTACAATAAAGAATTAGATTAAAACTGGCATATAAAAAAAATTTTGAAAATGGTGGTTTTAGGTAATTTATTAAACATGTATGTAACATGAAAAAGGTTTTGGGGTAGGTTAGTCTTAGAAATTGGAAATCTTTACTTTTCTAAAAAGTAACTAACATATGTAATGTGTTTTTCAAGTGATAAAAAAATAAGAACATCAAGAAAAGGATAAAATTATATTATTTATTTATGGGCTTATAGTCAAGATTTGGATGAATATGGATTTCGTATAAGTGTGATGAGTGCAGATGACGAATGTTGGTCGCGTGGATTTCCACGACATGTTTGGTTGTGCGAAGCACAATAGTGCTCCAGTTGTTATTAACCACCTAGACCTGACTATTACATAATAAAGGTACAAGTAATAGTTTATTTTGTTAAAGTAACAACTTAGTTAGACTTTTAACATATACTTTAATTTTAATTATTAAGCATTATATATGCATATTATACATTTTACAACATTGAAATTGCTAATTTAAATATGTACGAATTATATAAATGTAATAACAGCCTATTAGAATGAAAAACTAACATTATTTTGCAATAATGTACAAGTAGTATTTTGTTCATCCTGAACTTGTAAAGCAAACATTTTCCATATGGTCAGGGTAGATCCAGTTCTTACAACATTCACAAGTCTTGCGTGTTGTTCTGTTCCTGGCCCGGCCTCACAAGTGCCAGTTTAAGCTAGTTTTTTATGTCTCTTTCAAGGTCACTGTCACTTAATTCAACGTCACTATTCACTTGAAGTTCTATGTTATCTTTTTCGAGCTCGCTAGCATTCTCCACTCCCAGAACACTTTCTTTATCATATTTTATATCTCTTAGCTATCTATCAGACTGTTACAGGTAAAGTTCAGATATTTTAAATATTTAACACATAAATACACTAACTTAATACATTATATAACTAAAAATTACTACTTTTAATGAAAAAAAAATATTAAATTCAAGGTTGTAAAAAAACTAAATACGTTGTTAGTCGCACGGAGGACAATAGTGTTCCAAACGTGTATCACTTAAATAAACTTTTTGTAAATACCAGATATGTCAAGCGAAAAAGCCTAAAACGGAACTAACGTGAAACAAAGAGTTGAGGGAAAGGTAGACAGACGCTTAAGGTCATAAGTATTAGCAATAAGAATGAGACAGAAATAAAAAAAAAAAACCTGGAGCACCATTTTGTTCCGCGTGATCAACGCAGTGTTAATATTAAATATTATTTGAATATTTCGAACAAGTTACACTTTTATTTTCTACTGTATGTTTCTTTTATATTTTTCATAAAAATGTAATAATATTTTTTTTCGTTTATACTTACGATAAATATGTATATTTGTTGTTTTTAAGAATAAATAGACGTAATTAATGATTATAAAATGTTGCGGTTGAGTTAAATTCCTTATTTTGTTGATATCTTCGGAGATACTTAATTTGACTATAACACAATAGTCTTATACTTATTGTGGCATAAGTTATTATTATCTATAACTTACAGAGATAATAACTTATACCACTATGCAATTAAGATTCAATTACATACTCAACCCTAAACCTGAAAAATAAGAATGAAGAATAACTAGACTTCAGATGGAAACACTTATTTAAGATTATCTGAACTACAACTGTGGCCTAAGTAGGAAGTTTATAGTAGAAGGAATAAGTGGACGATTTTCAATGCCTCCAAGAAATTGCTTTTTCATTCCATATTGTGCCTTATGTTTTGTTATAATTGTGTTATGTATGATCGTATATAAAAGACTTGACCTTCTGAACTGTCAATGGTAATGTATAAGCATTTACTTGTTAAGGGTTTCTTAAATTATTATAGGTTGAGAACAAACTACTATAGTTTGAAATGTAGACTAATGTAGTAATACCCGAAGACGACAGGGGTTTGTTATACCAGTCGAAACGTTGTGTTTGTATCTTGAAGCATTGGAAATCTTCAATATTGCGACCAATCATGAGCAAACCAATACCAACCTTCCATATTCTTGATTTTCAAACAACACCAAGAAAATGAAAATGAGTAACATATCAGTGTACAGTATAAGTAAAACGTCACACAACACAAAATATATTACAATACAAGTACAAAATGCACAAATATTATGGTGATCGATTTTGGTGAACCACACTCACCTTCCTCGGACCAGAGGGATCCACAAAATAATGGAAAATGGTGTTCAACAACTCAATTCCTAGGTCTATGATCACGTGCTCCCATTGGCTGGAATCGTCAAAATGGTGCCTGATATGATATTACTGGTTAATCCCTATTGGCTGTTACTTCTGTTCTTTTAGTCGCTGAAAATATATTATTAAAAACTATTTTGGAATCAAAATTAACCTGTTCATATATTAGTTTATCATGATCCTTAAATTTTTCTTTAAACATAAATAACTCTTCCCAAGCATTCATAATACGACTCTTCTTACAAACATTTAGAATATCCACATTTTCATCTATTTTAGTCAAACAGTGGTTATAATTCAGAAGGTGTTTAGCTACATTAGATCTTTCAGGTTTCTTGTTTTTAAAAGGCCCATAAATTGAGTTGTTGAACAACATTTTATAACTATTAATTTATTCATTTGTGAATCCCTCGGGTCTGAGGAAGGTGAACGTGGTTCACCGAAATCGATCACCATAATATTTTTGCAGTTTCTACTTCTATTGTTATATATTTGTGCTTATATTGTAATAAGTTTTGTGTCGTGTGACGTTTTACTTATACTGTATATTTACCAACACGTATTATGCTAATTAAAAAAAACTATCAGTTTACTAACTTACTCAGTTAGTATTTTTAACGTTCGTGATACGTATACTCCCACATACGGATGGCGAGACGGGTGGAGCCAAGGTCTGTGGGAATGAAGGCCGGGGAAAGTTCACTACGTACGCGGTCATTGTCAACACTCACACACCCGTCCTGACCTTTATTCACTTGCACCACTGTTCCCCGGTTATCATAATTTAACGACTCTCACTTAAGTGTTTTACTATTGCACGGTTTTACTATTTAATTGCACTATAAAACTGTTTTAAATAGTCATGAGCTTTCATTTTTTAATGTTACTTACATAAGCTCGGTGTAATATGTAATATGCCAGAAGTAAATGTATATTTGAGAAAAATAAGTACGTATGATTTAAATGAAACAAACAGACCGACTAGTGAACTACTTATTGGTATCTAACAAAAAAACCAACACTTTTTTAAAGTTTCAAATTTTAGATAAAACTAAAACCCTTGAGTTATCCATCCTTCCTTTGCATCCATATGTACCAAAGATACCTAAAATAATAATGAAATAATGGAAAAAAATTATTGGGGGCCTACACCGAAAATTCACTTTATACTTTATAAAAAGTAAGTAATTTTCAGAATGAAATTTGAGAATGGTGCTGAATTAAGTATGTTTGAAAGTGAATAAAAATAGTATAAGAGAAACCAGTAGACATAGGACGTTTCTAGTCCCAAAAACCCGAAAATATCCCGAAAATACCCGAAAACACAAAGCCTTTAAGGAATTTGGAACGAACAGCAAAATAATTGAATTTGACAAGAATAAAGTTTCATGCTTTAAGGAAAATTATTTTTATAGATAAATTAAATAGAGGTTAAATTTAAAGAAATTTGTGGTCTTGAGATTTTAAAAGTGGAAACTTGCTTTCAATTAACAAAAAACATTTACGTGAAATACATTTCTAGAAATAATAGCTGTAATTACCCAGACACTATAGAACACCGTGTTTTCAATATATCATGTACACGGAGAAAACAAAACTCCAGTGAATAGAACAGCTAAAAACAAGGGGCTTGAATAAATCCACAAACAATTCAAGAATAAAAGCGAAACTCCAGACAGCCTTGTTGAAAAAAAAAAAAAAAAAAAAACAGTGTAAAACTTTGAAGAAAGAGTATATAAAGTTTCTATATCGAACGTTTCACAAACAGGATATTGAGAAGGAGAAAATATCAAATACAAGAAAGCCATCAATCTATGTCAACTACAAGTTTGAAATTAATTTTTTAAGTTTTACGTTTTAAGTTAAGTCAACACGTGGTTCACATTTTTAAAGTTCAGGAAATATCATCATATTACAATTATTTTCTAAGCATTTCTAAAGAAATAAAACTGAAAATTTTTAAATCTAAAAACAATTTATTAATATAGTTCGTTCTTTTAAAATTTTATCGTTGTATCTTTCAAGCGGGTTTTTAAGGTGACTAGTCTGTATGTAAACTGAGAGACTGACTGATCCTGTTAGAAAATTAAATAGACGTATTTATATACTGTACATTAAATTAAATTTTGAAAAAATTATATTTGGTTTTAATTTGTAAAAATTCTTCCCTGTATTATCTAAAGAGTAATTGTTTTAACATAAAAGAAACTGCTAAAAGTAAACAAATTTCTTTCTTTTAGTTAATGTATTGATAGTTTAACGTAAAATTTACACAACAATTACATTATGTTTAATAATTTTAAATATGTTAGCTTTTTTACGAGGAGTGTTTTGCTGTTACCTGTACAATTTATTCAAGGCGGTAGTACTATTTAAGTACTAATAATGATATTAATAAAATCCATTGATCCGATTTGAGAAGTAGTGCCAGAGATAAACCAAAAGAAGAAAACATGAGCCAAATGGACAGAGGAATGAAGTGTCATAGTGAAATCAAAATCAAAGACTGATTTGGAAAGAAGAATAAACACGACCAGGCAGTGAACTTTGATCAGTTTGATTGGTCTTTTTCGAAGCTGATAGTAAAAATAAATAAAAAAAATGAAGAAAGCCAATATCAACTCATCTCAATTTGACAAAAATAATAATAATAATTAAACCTTTATGAATAAAAATGAATGTTTGTCTGTATGAGCCTTATGCATTACCAAACCACTGATCCAATCGTCATGAAACTTTGGGAAATTGTTGAGTATATTCCTGGGATGGTTTATGACATAGTAAGTCTATCAAAATGTAACGCTTAGGGTGTGAGATCCGGGGTTCGAATCCCAGGTATTAGAAGCTTGACAGAAAAGCTGTGTGTACTCATTAGACAATTTGGCTTATTGCGTGAAAAATAATTGTCGGATCTAAAATCTGATTGAAAAACGTCAATGTGGAATGAAACTATCTACAACTTTTGTATTTTAATTTTTTTTCTATCTCTTTTAATTAACGAGTAAACAAAATATGCACTCGGCGCGCCTTTACCCACTCAGCCGCTACCGCGAGGTTCACATCGCCTTCTACTTACGATTACTTTTAGTCAACGTAAGTGGCCCAACATCCTTTGAAGAATTGAGAACAGTGAACGGTCATGTTTATTCCACATATCGTGAAGCTTGCCAGGAATTACTTGAAAACGATGCGCATTGGGACACTTCACTTGCTGACGCATCGACTACTGCTACACCAAATCAAATACGCACTTTGTTTGCGATAGTACTGACAATGTGCTTCACATCAAATCTTACTGATCTTTAGGGAAAATACATAGACTACTTAGGTGAAGATATTTCGCATCGTTTGTGTACAACGAATTAAAATCCAGATATTAATTTTTAACCTAACATCTGCAATGATGCATTAATTGTGACTGAGGACATGTGTTTGATAATATTTAACAAAGTACTGGTACAACTAGGATTGCCTGCGCCGAATCGATCAGCGAACAGCCTTTTCGATCCTGATTTGAAACGGGAAACAAACTTTGACATGTATTAATTACGTAGATTTGTTCAAATGAATCTTCAACATTTGGTTCCAGAACAACGCATTGCGTATGCTACAATAATTATGAATGCAACTGCGGTGGCATGTATTTCCTCGATGTGTCAGGGGGCACAGGAAAGACTTTTCTGATTTTTCTTATTTTGGCAACAGTACGGTCAAGTAATGATATTGCACTGGCAATCGCATCATCAGGACTCGCAGCAACTCTTTTGGATAGTGGTCGGCAATTCAGCACTAAAATTGCCGTTGAATATCCAGAATACTCCGAGCATGCAAATTTTTAATATGCGACGAGTGTATTATAGCGCACAAAAAATCATTAGAAGCACTAGATCGTACACTTATAGATTTAAGAGAAAATCAAAGGCTCTTCAGGGGTGCAATCATTTTATTGTTAGGTGATTTTCGGCAAACCCTCTCAGTAATATCACGCTCAACACCCGCGGATGAGCTCAACGCATGTCTGAAATCATCATTTTTATGGCAACACGTACAAAAATTGACCTTGAAAAACCAATATGCGTGTACAACTGCAAAACTATGTATAGCCAGACAGTTTCGCTAAACAACTGTTGGACATTGGAAATGGGAAAATGGCCATTGATGAATCAACACAATGCATCACATTGCCAACAAATGTCTGTAAAATTGCATCAACTACCAACGAGTTGATTGACCACGTATTACCAAATATAGATGAAAATTACAAACGTCATCAGTGGCTAAGTGAACGGGCTATATTGGCAGCCAAAAACAACGATGTTAATACTATAAATTGCAACATTCAGAACAGAATTCCAGGCGACACGAGAACTTACAAGTCAATCGATACGGTTATGAATCCAGAGGAGAGTTCAATGCAAATGCAATAGATGCAATGCAATAGAGTTCTTAAACTCACTTGATTTGCCAGGCATGCCACCGCACGTCCCAACATTGAAAATTGGCGTTCCCATTATTCTTCTGCGAAACATCAATCCGCCACAACTCTGCAATGGTACCAGACTTTCAGTTAAAAGTTTGAAGAACAACATAATCGAGGCTCCCATATTAAACGGACATTTTAGAGGCAAAGATGTTCTGTTACCACGAATCCCAATGATTCCAACAGAAATGCCATTCGGTTTCAAACGTTTACAGTTTCCGGTACGACTCGCCTTCGCAATGACGATCAACAAAGCACAAGGACACTCGCTACAAGTATGTGGGCTTAATTTGGAAAATCCATGCTTCACCCACATACAGCTTTATGTGGCCTGCTCACGCGTTGGAAGACCTGTGGATTTATTTGTGTACTCACCAGAGGGGAAAACCAAAAACATTGTATATCCGAGTGTACTTCAATAAACTGCATCAAACGAAGAACATTTTTTGGCACACTGTTCTTAATCACACCTCTGTAAGTTGAGCTATTGTTATGTTTATAAAATACTACATTATGTTAGCTTATATTTACTCGACATCAATCAAATTAAATCGTTTATTAAGCCAGTAAACATATATACACGCATTAGCCAAGTCATAGTAAATGCAATAAAACAATAATCAACTAAGACTACAACATGTGAAATGATAGAGCAAAAACAATTTATTTATATTTCACAGTTTGCAACAATCACAGTAAATCAGAATTATTTATGGCCAGCTAGAAACTCATGGACGCTGTAACAACAAAGGTCGAGCAGAAGGCTTTTCAGTTGTTTCTAAAATTTTATATGGTTAGTCTCCAGTTTAAGTGAGAGTGGAAGGCAGTTATAAAGAGCTACACCATTATAAAGGGTAGTCTGTGTTTCTCAAAGAAGGCAGTAGAATGCTTTGGTACTCTTAAACTGTGATTGACACGAAGAGTGTAAGAGTGGTTAGAGAAAGTGGAAAAGACAGGAAAATTAAATTTTACAGAAGTAAGGGTTTGAAGAATAAAAAGAGAAGGAAAGGTCAGAACCTTATAATTTTGAAAGAATTATTTACAGGATTGACGTTTATTTAAGGAAAATATTACTCTTATGACTTTTTTTTGAAGGCGAAATAAAAAACGGGTTCTATTGTTTTCATTTCCCCAAATAGGTACTGCGTAGGCCAGGTATGGGTAGACTAGGCCATAAAAAGCCGAGAGAAGAACATCACTATTTACAGTTTTTGCTAAATTTTTCAACATGTAAGTGCCTATGCATACCTTTCTGGAGACATAATCCAAATGCGCATAAAAATCCAAACTCTCATCCACCATTATTTTCCACCAATGACTGTTAGGTGATACGAAGTTTCCCGGGTCAGCTAGTAAATAATAAAAACGACATCTGTTAAGAGATGATCTTCTAGACTTGTTTCATCCTATTGATAAATTTGTGTTGTTGGTTTTATAAATAATACAACAGTCAATCAAATTGTATATCAATACGAATAATATAGGACACTAAGAGAAACTTTGATTTTTAAGAAGCCATCTCTAAAACATAAACTCTTTTTTCTATAATACCAATACGAGCTATTAATTCCAGAGTTGTTTGTGTTTTATGTTTTTCTGGGCCAAGAATACAATATCTGAAAGTGGGGCAAGATTCTGAAACACTCTTTTTGTGTGAATAAATCACGAAAATAGTCTGTAATGTTTTGTTTTGTAACAAAAACAAAATGTCCATTTATTTATTGATAACTCATTGCTTTATAACTCAAAATTAAATTCCGATGTTTAAGAAGAGTTTGTTTTAGGATGTTATTCTACAAAACAAAGAATTAATAAAGGTTACTGAAAGCGAAAGTTTATCATCTAATACGTTTTAAAAGGTTATAAAAAATATGGGCATGTATATTTACGTCGTTTAATTTCAAGAATGCATGGATTATGAAGAGTTTCAGCGGTCATAATTTAGTGAGAATTTTTTACTATACACACTTTTACCAAAACTGCTAACTTTATCCTGCTTCTTATATTATCAGATATGAGATGACGGCACAACTCTGTGCATGCTTCAGGGCGAATGTGAATGATTACATGAGTGTAGGTGAGCGTGGATTACCTGTGTAGTCTTATTACAGAGTTTGACTCTTTTTGAGAAAGAGGCATTTATTAATAGCTAAATAGCCAGGGCAACTAGGGGACCTACAGCTTTAGGTGGAATTCGAACCACGTAGTATTTGTATGATTTTCAGCAGATTAGCAAGCCTAGTACTCCTTAATCTTCCCTAAACGACTTCCGGACACTGACTACCACCCAACACGGACACCCCATAACAATTTAATGTATATAAATACGTCTATTTAATTTTCTAACAGAATCAGTCAATCTCTCAGTTTATATACGGACTAGTCACCTTCAGATAAGGGCTTGCAAAATACAAAGATAACATACTAAAAGAACGAACTTTATTATTAAATTGTTTTAGATTTAAAAATTTTTTATTGCTATTTCTTTAGAAATGCTATTAAAAAACATTTTATTCCAATGAGATATTTTATTCACATAAGGTAATAAGATGATATTTTGACCTATTGAAACGAACCTCACAAACGCGTAGAACCACGAGTTGACTTAACTTAAAACTCAGTTTACGTAGATTGATGGCTTTCTAGTATTTGATTTTTTCTCCTCTTCAATATCCTGTGTTTTTGAAATGTTCGATCCAAACACTCGATATATTAATTCTTTAAAGGCTTATAATGATTTGTTAATTCAACTAAGCATGCCTGGAGCTTCGTTTTTATTCTTGAATTGTTTATGGATTTATTAAAGCCCAGAGTTTTAGGTGTTCCATTTCCGGAATAATTGTTTTCTTTATGTATCTTAAATTTTCAAAACATAGTATTCTAGTATTTCTGAGCTGATTACAGCTATATAATCCTAGAAAAGTATTTCATGTAAATACGTTTTGTTAACTGAAATCAAATTTCCACTTAATTTTTTTTTCAACTTCACTCGCCAGTTGACATGGACCTACAGATCTGTGCGTCAACTTTATTCAACGAGTGAAGTACTGACCGTTGGTTCAGTGGGGATTCGAACCTTGGAACTTGTCTCCGCAGTTCGAAGCCTTAACCACTGAGCCACCACGCCGGCAGACCGTATATCCTAGAATTTTAAGACCGTAGATTTCATTAATTTAATATTTAGTATATTTATAAACTTTAGTATATTTATAAACAACCTTTACTATATTTATAAATAAACCTTTAGTATATTTATAAACATTAATTTTCCAAATTAAAGGATGATTTTTTTGTTTTATTATTAAATTATTTTGCTTTCATTCCATCTTCCTAAAGTGCTATGTGTTTTCAGATTCCATCCTATTTCTATTGGTTTCTCTTCCAATATTTTTATTCTCTTCCAAACATAATTAATTCAGCACCATTCTCAAATTTTATTCAGCAAATTACTTACTTTTATAAAATATAAAGTGAATTTCTGGTGCAAGTACCCTATCATTGTTGAGTTCATGTTGGGGTGTCCATGTTGGATGGCAGTTAGGGTCCGAATGTTTTTAAAGGTAGATAACTGAGATTCTGGTTTTTCAATCAGCTAAAAATCGGACAAATACTACGTTGTTCGCTTTCCACGTAAAGCTGCAAGTCCCTTAGTTGCCCTGGCTACTGGGCTATTAACAAATGGCCCTTTCTGAGCATAAGTCGAACTCAGTTAGTAACCAGACTACACAGGGCATCCACACTCATCTTACACTAATATTAATCATTCATATTCTTCCTAAAATGCGCACAAAGTTGTGGCGATATCTTAAAAATGAGGTTAAGTGAAAGAGAGCACGTTGTAGTCCTAAGCAGAGAATAAAGCATTTTTCATTTAATTTGAGAATCAATGTGAGAAAAATCTTTTTTTTTTTGAACGCCAAAAATAGTTAAAAGAACCAACAAAACTACTTTATTAGAAACATGAGAATTTTTTCAGTCAAAAATATCAAGAAGTTAAAAATAAGGTATACTTTTTACGTTCGAAACCATTTATTTAGAGGGCTTCCATCCAATTCACCCACCCAGTATGACTTGCATTCAACAACAAAACAGATGTTTTTTCTTCCAAAATGCCCGACCTATTGACACCGACGACCCTTCAAACACTGCGCCGCGAATGGCGTTGTTAACCCTCCCATGATAAAACTGTTAACATGATTGTAAATTACTGCAATTAATTAATTTCACCAAATATTTGTATCGTCAAAATGCAAATTATCAGTCTAATTAATTCCAATTCGTTTAGACCTTATTACTGTATGATGAAATTATTTAATTGTTTTAAAATCGTGATGCAGGAAAATACCTATAATTTATATTTTTTACCTATGCCATCGTGAAATATTTGTTATCCTATTACATATTTTACGTCTGCTGGATAAAATTGTCACATTTACTTCAATATAACGTAGAGGAGCTATAAATAACTCTATTTAAAAAAGACTAATAAGACAAGTTTTCTTCATTAATTGTTCTAATAAATTGCACGGTTATATTATTAGAATATGAAATTATTATATCCTAAATATATACATGAAAACTTAAATAAAAAAAAATCATACTGTCTTATATGCAGTATTAGCGTCCGAAAATAATATGTCATTGCTTAGTAGTAATTAAAATGTTAAATGCAGTAATGTTAAATAAGTTAATGAAATACTGTACAAATCATGATTAAAACATGATGTTTTGTTAAGAGGTAATTATAATTAAAGACATTGACCGTAATTAGTGGAGATTTTTATAATCATATATTAAATAGGTATTCAAAGAGACAGGTACATAAGTTATACAGTTTAGTTTTAACTCAAGAAGAGAAGGTTAAAAATATTCTTTAAATAATTGAATCGTTGTTACCGATAACTTCTAGCATCATAGCACCAATTCCAAAAGTACTTTTTGTCATAGAATTTGTAGTAGTTCTGTATACCTAATTTGCTAATACTATAATAATTTGTAACTACAGTAGAAACTCGATTCATCAGAAGAAATCGGGACTGGGCCCGTTTCCGCAATGGGAATTTCCGATAGTGAGAAGAAAGATTATTTTTGTAATATTGAACAGTAAATATGTACCCAGATTGTATGAGTATTAATTTATTAAAAAAATACGTTGAGCTTTATGGTACAGTATAATTTTAAAAATAATTTTAGAACTTTTTTAAATGGTCACAATAACTCCTTTTTTGTTTGGCTGACATCCTATATCAATAGACCTACTCTACTGTAATAGTGCTCAGTTGATGTATAGTACAATGAAAACAGCATGCTAATAAAGGAAATACACTTTAATACAGTAAATAAATAATAACAATACCTACACACTTGATAATCATAACTGTCAGTACTGTACATGACAAGTTTAACAAAACTTAGGAGTGCTTGTACTTACTCTCGTGAGCGTAAAATGCGCACAACTAAACCCATCTCGTTGCCTTAATAAGGTTAAACTTAAGCCTACAAACAACTCATTCACATGTCACCGAACAATCCACTGTCAACGCACATAAAAACAAAACATTGTTGACATATTCTAGCCTTGCTGTGATTTACTCATAATAATTAATTTTAACAGTCTACCATGCTTAATGTATAAATTCATTTTTATAAATGTCTTAGAACAATAATTGATTTATATAATGTAAAATTTATTACAAAAAGTGTTTTCACGATTAATTTTGATTATTTATTTTTTTCACTAGCGTGTTTCGGATAACACGAGTTTCGAATAAAATAAGAGTTCTGATAATCGGAGTTTCACTATATAAATCGTTCTATAAATATAAAAGCAAATTCCTTTGACTGATCAATTTCTCAACAACTATTAGGTGTTTGACAATGAATTTGGCACAAATACTTATTATACTCTCAGATAATTACTAAGAAAGAACGTATTTTAAATACTTTCTGTCTAAAGCCAAGCTAAGGTAGATAATAAAATACCTCGATATACCGCCAATTATTGACTTGGTTACTATTCACCAAACGATTGAGAGAAGACGGTTTGGCTTGACATACGTGGTTATTTTTCAACAATGTAAGTGTGCGATGTGAAGAAAAATAACAAAAATACACGAGTGAAGTGAGTAGGGGTGTCCCTAGAGTATAATATAATTGTTACATAAGGTTAACCCTTCCGGGGTAAAAATAGAACTTTGTTTAGTTTTATGGTTATATTTTTTCAGGGATGGAACGATGTCGGGTTCCACGGCTCGGATCAGATCCCTACTCCAAATATTGACGCTCTCGCCTACAACGGTGTTATCCTGAACAGTCATTACACCCCCGCACTCTGCACCCCCTCTAGGTCCGCCTTCATGACCGGGAAGTACCCTATACACACAGGTTTGTCCTTCCATCAACTCTAAACATAGTAATTAGTTTTATGTTAACGATAATTGTATTTTATATCGTGAAGTTTACAAAATGTTTATCTCTATACAGGGTGTCCCGAAAGTATATTGCCAAAATTTGGGAAATGGTTAGATAGGTAAAAATAAAGAGAAAATCTAGAATAATTTTCCCAAAAATGCTTCGTTTACCAGAAATTCTCAATTTTTTTTCAAAACAGAATTTTTCTTTTTGAGTTGGCTTAACCAACCGATCCTTATAAAACTCACCTTAAGGTAGTAAAGACCTATTATAGGGAAACAAATCAAATTGATACAATTTAATAAATCAAAATGGTGTCCATTTTAAATGTTTAAATGGAAATTACGGAAAAATGTAAAAAATACTAAAATCAGCTTTTTTACATAATTTTGTTACCAATCTGTCAGTATCAAAAAAGTTAAAATCGGACAAATACTAACCGAGAAACATTGATTGACATTTGTGTTTAGAGGCAGCAAAAAAGCTATAAGCAAATGACTTTTTTACCGCCTCTCAATACAAGTAACATCAATTTGTATCGGTTATTTTTGTTCGATTAAATTTGTTTATTTTATTTTTTTTTACTGACAGATTGCTAATAAAATTATAAAAAATAAAATTAGTTCTTAGTAATCTGTTGAATTTGTTTTGCCGTTTTCCCACAATTTGTTTAAACATTTAAAATGGCCGCTATTTCGAAATATTAAGGTGGATAACATTGATTTTTTTCTTAGAATATGACTTTATTATTTTGACATGCATAGCGAGTTTCATAAAGATCGGTTAAGTCCACTTGAAGATAACAATTATTTTGTTACAAATAAAAATGGTGGATAAACAAAGTGTTTTTGAAAAAATAAAGAATCTGAATTTCTACTTTATTTTGACTTATTTAATCATTTCCTGAAGTCTGGTACTTTACTTTCGGGACACCCTGTACATAAAAGAGGAAGCCCTCACTCACTCATCACTAATTCTCCTACTTCCCGTAATCCTACAGAGCTGAAATCTGGTACAAATGTTTGTTTTAGGCTAAATAGGGAAACTAAAGTGTCCTTTCTTCTTGATAAAGTACTCCCAAGAGGTTGGAACCACCCCTAAAAGATTGTTCCATAAGGGTAACATTGAGTTGATTTTATTTAATTAATAACAGCTGTTTTGTATGTTTGATATTATTTGTCCTATTGATGAGCTTTTTATTAAAAGAAAACAATGAACACGTTTGAAATAGGCTAATTTCATACAATAAATTAGTAGCAACGCAAGTAGTGTAGTGTAAGTGAGAGACTGTAAATTAATTAATTATTGTGATTTGACGTTATACAGTTAATCTACTATTATTTGTAGCCAAAAGTCACATGCCCAGGCCAAAGGCTGGTGTATCGAGCGCAGTGAGTGTCTGGGTTGGCACTCGAAGCGTGCAGGGGTGTTCCCTAGTAAACATATAATTGCAATGATTAACAGTTTATATTTATTATAATTTGGTTGCAAGAGGCATATCACCAGTATTAACGAAACTGAGAAATTGGAAACGTTAAACAAATTATTATACATAAAAAACAACTTTAAGAGTTGTTTGGTTTTCATTTTCCTGATTTGAAAGTCTCAAATAATTTTTCGCGTAACTGAACGAAATAATATGAAGACAAGAACAAGCGTTTAACCAACACAATTATGCCGTGTTAGTCTACACACATTCGTTCGCAATGAAGCATTCTTAGAAGCTAAAGCAAAAATAATTATACAAAAAGTAAAATATGTACAAATAACTGATTTTACAGTTTGAATTATCAAATGATAGTTTCCTTTTGACATAAAATAATGCCAAGTGTAATATATCTACCAACGTGAAGTCCTCTGCTATTATCAAATAACAAACAAACATGCAAATGTATGGTTTGCTTTCAGAATAACCATTTTACTTAAGTGTCACATGTTTGGACGTTAGAGATCTGTACCTTCAGTTCTACCAACTGTATTATGTTATGACAAATAAATATAGTTAATTCTACAGATGGCAGAACTATACTCAAAGTCTATTTGATATACGAACAATAAACACATTTGTGTTACAGAAGTAAATATCAAATTATCTTGCATACGTGAGTGACAAGATCGCGTTGAAGCCAGACTCTCAATATAAATTGGAATAATTGCATGTACTCTCTATTTGTATTTATTGTTCTCAGAAATTGTCTTTGTTCATTGTCTCTTGTTTATTATTCGTAATATTTCTCACATTCATTATTCCATTCATTTATTACTCTGTGTATTATTTTTTGTATTTGAGATTCAAACTTGTATTTATTATTTTCTACAAAAGCACAGAGTATTTATTATATTTCTCTTGACTTTTGACTTAATATTTGCAGCATAAATAGTATTACTAACCAACTTTATTTACGTATGGTAATAAATAATAATCAATTCTCCCTTTTTATAGTATTTTTATAGTACTATTTTATAGTAGTTATTTGTCTATTGTACTCTTCCTTACTTTTTATTTTATCATTAACTTCATAATTAGCATAGCCAGCCTCCATTTCTTTAGTGTTACATAATTTTAGAATTTAGTTAAATTAACTGTGAATACACTGTGTAATATGGCTTTTGTTGTTGGAAGATAAATAAACAGAAAGTAAATACAATCTTTAAATATTACTTGAATGATAATGTCTTAACTCCTAATGGATTGTTTGCAATACATTTTCGTAAATTCAAAACAATTTTATTGTATCGTAAATATTAAATATGATAGTAGGAGTAAAGAAGTACAATATATTATATGGAACTGCAAACAATAGTTGACTATTTAAATATGTTATTTAATTGCCGGCGTGGTAGCTCACTGGCTAAGGTTTCAGACTACAGAGGGCATTTACCAAGGTTCTAACCCTCACTGAGCCAACGGACGGTACTTCACTAATTGAATAAATTTCACGCACAGGCCTGTAGGCCCATGTGAACTGGCGAGTGAAGTTTAAAATTAAAAAAATGACTTTCATAAATACTGTTTCCTTCTACACTCCTCTTATTTTTTTGGACAGTACAATTAATGGTCTAATACGTAAAAGTTTACCTAAGTACCTACATCATCCAAGGGTATAGACAATCTCTATCCATTTACCATAAGAATGGACTTCTCAATATTTTAGTTTGTTTTATGGTTTGAAACTACTATAAATATTAGATTTTTATTTTCACTAACTGTAATGAAGTAATTATTACATGGTTACAGTAGAAGTAATCGTCACACAACACAAATTTTTACAATATAGGCACAAAATTCACAAATATGTTACAATACAAGTACAAAATGCACAAATATTACGGTGATCGATTTCGGTGAACCACGCTCACCTTCCTCATACCAGAGGGATTCACAAAAGAGGGATTCTGAGTCTGACGAGGGTGAGCGTGGTTCACCGAAATCAATCACCATAATATTTGCGCATTTGTGCTTGTATTGTAATATATTTGTGCATTTTGTGTTTTTATTGTAATAAATTTGTGTTGTGTAACTTTTACTTCTTCTGTATATGTACCAACACGTATTATGCTAATTAAAAAACTATTTATTACATAGGTGTCATCCAAGTCATTTTCATGATATTGAACAGAATTAAAGGAAGTATTATAAATATTTTAAGTTTTTTTATAAATATTAAAATATTAAATGTTCAAACATGTTCCATCCTGCAATAAAACTTGAGAATTTAAAAATATTTGCATATATCTAACTCTGAATAGGTACAATGAATAAGATTAGTACAGAGTGATAAGATACATATAAAGTCTCTAATTTAAGGTCAGATTTTCATATTTAAACAAATACCATTCAAGTTCATATGAAAATATTGTATTTTTATCAAATCTTCGCTCAGTTTCGATCTTTTGTGTTTTCAGTGGCTAATAAATTGCCCTTAACATTGATTTTGCATGTATATAAAACGTGGGTTCTGTAATAACAAAGAGCCAAGTAATTTATTCCTCAATAAGAGAACTCAAATACGTGTTATTATTGACGTGAAACCATTTAACTTCATTTTAGAGAAAACACGAATGACAGCTCTGAAAGAAACCAATCTACAATAGTAAGCAACTCTTCGGTGATTATTGTTATTGTTGATTCTTATTTTATAAATCTCCGAACTGAATAACAATAATTATAGAAATTTTAAACCGTATTAAGATACCTTTTATTACGTGCACCCAAATTAGAATTTTATTAAATGACATTTTATAACATTTATTTTAAATTTAAATTTGGTCTAACTGAAGTATACGATTACTTAGTGATTTGTATAAGTGACGAGACAAATTTATCTGAACAGTCTTATATAGGGCATAAACATTAAAATTAAATAGATATTCAATGCTCAAATAGAAATACTTCTTTACTAGATTTTCTTTCTTCACTATAACTTATGTCATTAAAATATTCTCCTTTCATCAAGGAAATTTTATTAATTCCTATTCTAAAATACTTTAAAATCAATACAGCCAAATAAACTTATCGTTGTGAACATTTCATTCATTATTATTCAAGAAGTTACTTTGTAAACTTCGTACAGTTCCTCAGAGAATTCCTTTATTTCGTTCAAACAGATACTTTACAACGTTTGAGTTTAAAGATACTTTATCTCGACTTTGTTGACAGATTATTTTCAAATTTGTGTTTTTCGTTATGAGCATGAAAGATTTGTACTACAGAATTTATATGTTAAACACGAACATAAATTACAACGTTCATTAAGCAACCTAAAAATAAAATTAATTTACATATTATTCGTATATCCGCTGTAAAGGTAATCAATGATATATCATTGATTTTTTAAGACAATGTTCCTAACAGTGTGCCATAGGAGTGTCTTGGAAAAACTCCAAACTGTGCCATGGAAGCATCACAACCGAGTTCTTTGAAGAAATTATGAACATAAACTGATAGGAAGTATCCTCAAAAGTGTGCCATGAAGGTATTCTCCAAATAGTGCAACGAAATCATCATCAATTGTGTGTGCAATATAGCTATCCCCGTTAGAGTGTCATGGAAGTAACACCAACATTCTATCATGGGAGTATCCTCAACAGTGTGCTTTGGAGGAGTCAATAAAATGTTTATCAACACCGTAATGCTGTGAGGGTATTTTCCCAATTGTGTGGCATGTAACTATCCCCGTTAGAGTGTCACGGAGGTAACTTCAAGAAAGTGTCATGGAAGTAACACCAACACCCTGTCATGGGAGTATCCTCAACCGATTGTGGTGGAGGTTAACTCAACAGTGTCTGGTGGAGGTATTCCAAAAAGTGTGCCCATGGAGATATCCTCAACAGTTTTCTATTGAAGAATCCTCAACAAAACGCCAAGGAGGTATCTAAACTGTGAGCTTTGGAGGTATCCAAAATAGAGTGACATGAAAGTATCTGCAGCAGAGTGTTATGAGAGTTTTTTTTTTTTTTTTTTTTTTTTTTTTTTTTTTTTTTTTTTTTTTTTTTAAAGGAGAGGCCGATCTCCTCCTTAACCTTACTCTGACCATTCCCCATAGACCATTGATCTGTGCGAGGAACTTATTCAGTCAGAGTAAGGGGGCGAACCTGTACAGTACAAGGTGAATATTACTGATAAATCTTTCAGTCTAGGCCGGATTCGAACCAGCGCTATCTCTAACCCAAGCTCAAAGTCCTGACGCCTTAGACCACTCGGCCACCGGCTCGCCCATGATAATATAATTATGAGTACGGTAACCACTCGATTTAATGGACTAAATATTATAGACTAGTCCATTATAGCCGATTGACCGTTAAATCAGGATGAAATCAAGCCAAGTTGTTATGATATTGCCAAATGATTAACCTATAAGGATAAAAGATTTTACGATATACTGAATAATAATAATAACTATGTGTAAAATATTTTAAGTTCCTATAGAAAAACTTTAGTTTTATAAACTAATAAAAACTTAGTTTTATAATGTAAAAGCTTCAGTGATTTTTTTTCCATTGTTTGATTTAAACTAGCCAACTTGTAATGTTTACTGTTTTTGGATGTGAAAAAAATGGGTATATTTTATAGTGAAAAGTGTACATAGATTCAGTAATTAGAAAATGTATGGTTAATACAGTTGTCAGCTTATTTTATAAAAAAGAATTTATTCAATAAATTTATCTCTTTTATCATCACGCTATAATAATACTATACATCAATTTAGATAATATAATACTGTCCGTTAAATCCGAAGTCCGTTCAATCGGGGTCCTTTAAATCGGGGGTTTACTATATCATCAATTTTGTGTGGTATGGGATTTTTTGTGAGTAGTGAACATGGGAAAATACCTAAAGTATGGCCCAAAAGTATCATCAACATTCTGAAGTATAACTTTGTGTGTAGGGGGGGGGGGGTTTAATGAATAGGGTGTCACGTGCGTAATACTAACAATATGCTACGACGTTTTCATTTTCAGCGTATACCCTATCAGTTATAACGACAAACACCATCCTAAGAAGTAAATTATAATTTACGACATAGTTTTCTTTGTTAAATTTTATTATCACTTAATGTATTTACATTGATCATAAATTATTAGTTTTTGTGGATTATGTCATAGTATCTCGTAAATAGATAAGGTGAAGCAGAGCCTAAAGCCAACTACTGCTGTTAAGCTAAATCACTGGTTAAGTAATAAATACCTGTGTCAGCATTCCTCGTCGCACATTTAAGGTCAAATGAACACTTTTCTTTCAGCTTCTATTAGTGATATAAGAGATTTATTATAGTCTTTTTAATTAATTCTTTGGGACCTTTTCCGTTTATTCACTACCACTACTTTGGTTAGGTTATTATGGGTTTGTTTAGGTTATGTTAGGTTTGAATATGTTATGTTTGGTTAAGTTATGTTTTGTTATATTATGTAAGGTTTTGTTATGATATGTTAGGTTTGGTTTAGTTATGTTAGGTTAACCTAAGTTATGGTTATGGAAGTAAATTAACGGAAAATATCCATTCTTTGATTAAAATTAGCCTAGTTGTAATGTTTATTGTTTTCGGATGTGAAAAAATTGATTATAGTTTATAGTGAAAAATGTACATAGATTGAGTAATTAAAAACGTATGGTTAATACAGTTGTCAGCTTATTTTATAAAAGAGAATTTATTCAATAAATTTTAACTCTTCCAGCATCAAGCTGTAGTAATATTATTTTTACTGAAAATCATCTCTTCTTGTTCGGCATTGTTGAAATCTATCCTATTCTCTTGTGTAGAAAAATAGTTGCCAAATTATTGTGAATAGGTATATACCTATATACCAAATCATAAATCTGTTAAATTGGCACAAACTTTCCTCCATATTAAAAACTAAAAAAATCAAAACTTTGAAAATTACCATTTTGATTCCCAAATATATTCTTTTGTCATAACTCAAAAAGTAGTCAAGTTAGAGACATGCAGTTTTTACTCAAAGTGTTTAATTGTAATGCACATTTTTCCTAAAAGTTTAATCAAAATCGTTAAAGCCGATTATGAGAAAATTTTATTTTTGTTTGTTTTTGCTCAGAAAAAACTAATATCTCAAAAAAGTGAAAAAATGTTTGTAGATATTGGCTAAATACACATACATACCAAATTTTATTAAAATGTATCCATCCGTTTGGTCTCCAGTGAACTGCACACACACACACACACACACACACACACACACACACACACACACACACACACACACACACACACACACACACACACACACACACACACACACACACACGGGCAGATGGAAAAAAATACTTTTTATGTTAAGTGGACCCTAAAATGGTTATTTAGACCTACTTGTAATAAAAGGTTTTTTTGGACGATCACATTACTTTGTTTATGCTAATGCTTATGGAAGAAAGTAAAAACTAAGCTCCACATCAAGCACGCAAAGGCTACTTACTAAAAGTTGTTCACTGATAAATTGTATTGCACGCATTATTCATTCGTTTATATTAAAATGGGCTAGTACTTATAAAAAATATATCGTTCTTGCTAGAAAGAAAATATGAATAAGTATACGGATATATAAATCAATTATTTTCGTTTCCTTACTTTACTGTTCCTGATACTGTACAGGGATGCAGCACCTGGTCATCCTGGAGGCTGAGCCGTGGGGGTTGCCGCTGAAGGAGAAGCTCCTGCCGGAATACCTGAAGTCTGTAGGGTACCGCACGCATGCCATAGGCAAGTGGCACCTTGGGTTCTTCAAGCGGGAATACACCCCCATCTACCGAGGGTTCGACACCCACTTCGGCTACTACCAGGGGTTCCAGGACTACTTCAACCACTCCGTCAAGGCCACGGTTAGTTCTAACAACTCTGGTTTCATGGAGTAAACTAACTAAATATATGATTATGTCATTTTCTAGGCTTGGAGAGGAAGTGATTAAGACAATATTTCGATCACCTTCCTCCTTCTTTACGATAATTTCCTTTGTGAGGAGGTAATTAAAGCTCTATTACGAGGTTTAAAGTGTTAAGGCATGCTTTAACAACACGTTCTTTTATAGTTACTTTTTAATGTTTTTACCTGAACATGTTGACATTATATACAAATATTTGGGTTTTTTATTTCAAAAGTTGTAAATTTGAGTTACATAAAAATATGTTTAGTGAATTTCAACTACATATTTACTATTTTTATATAGATTTTATAAAGATCTAAAGATAACAACAAATTGCATTTGTCTGAGGTTCCTAATTTAAAAATTAGTCTTGAGATGGTAACTTTAAAATGAACCAAAGAACTTTTTAGCAATAAGCATTTTTAAAATAGGACAACTTTTTGTAACTGAAAAAATTCTCTTCTGATACACGTGAGCCACATTTTGTACTATGTAACTAAAACACTTTAAACTAGATATATAATTAAAAGGGATACATCAAAAGAAAGACCAGTTTATTCACAAAACATATTTATTTCTTTATTCTTAAGACGCCGATCGTCAAGATATGGGCAAATATGGATTTTGAATGAGTATGATAAGTGTACATGTCCGAATATAGTCATTGTTACAAACTAAGGCCGACTATTCCATAAAAAGTGTCATTAATTAATGGTCCAATGACAAATGAACAGCCGATGGCTAACAGCTGATCCCTTTCATATACATTACAAGAAAATACTCTTAGTACAAATAACATTTCCACTCAAACATTATCCATTTGTAAGCGGGGAAAAGCTTCAAAGTAAATTTAAATTCATTAAATGACAGAAAACTAAACACTAAGAGAATACTAAACAAACGAACAAAATACACTCAGAGAAAAACATATCCTTATGTTTAATATAGATGGACTATAATGTCAAAAACCTAACAGAAATAAAAAACAAATCTTACATAAATATTAACTGCTAATGGTTACAAATGTGTTTATTTTATTAATATATTCTATTCCACCTCCGTTTTTGTTGGCAGTTCCTACCCTACGATGGCTACGACATGCGTCGCAACTTAGATGTCGACTGGGCCTCCAAAGGGAGGTACTCTACCGATGTCTTCACGGAAGAGGCTGTCCGGATTATAACTGACCACGACAACCGCTCTCCGCTCTTCTTGTACCTGTCGCATTTGGCGCCCCACGCCGGAACAACACGCATGCCCTTCCAGGCACCCGACCAGGAGATAGCCAAGTTCGCCCATATTCAGGACCCGGAGCGACGAGTCTATGCGGGTAATCATTGAGTTTTAATTTTTGATAATACGCCACGGAAGGTCAATCGGAACCTTAATTTGTGGCCTAGATTCATTCGGTAAAAATCATGTGTCTGAAGGTAACATTTCACGAGAGTCATGATGACATTATGTTACTTTGAACAAACTAATATCACAAATCATAAATTTAAATTTTAGTTTTTATAATTTATATACTTTACATATTACACTTTTATGAAAACAATGATATTTAACTTACAAAGTCATAATAAATTCAAAAAAAAAATCGAGAGGACCAGTGGCTCTTTGGTCTAAGGAGTCGAGACTTTGAACCTGGGTTACACATAGCTCAGGTTCCAATCCTGGCCTTGATTGTTAGTTTTTATCAGTAATATTCAATTTGTAATATACTGGTTCAACAACCTTACTCTATCTGTTTAGGTCAGACTCTATCCCACGTAGGTCAGTAGTCTATGGGTAATGGACAGAGTAAGGTTGAAGAGATATTGGTCTCCCTTAAAAATATATATTTATCTGTTTTTAGGTTGAGTGGTAGAGTCTAACCTCACCTATTGAAGCAGGAATATAAATAAAGCATGTCTTTTATAAAAAGGACCTGGAATTCAACGAAAGTATTTTGTTTAAATAGTCATTTTACAATGACCAGTAATAAAAAATTTAATCAATTGTTAGTTGTCCCAAAATTTTTAGATTAGTATATGAGGGGGGGGGTTATAAAAGTGGTCATCGGCCTCTTTACAATGAAAACAAATCCTACAGTATTTTCTTAAGCCTCTTTACTGTACTGCTACATATCCTACATTAATATGTATGGGAATGCATTCTCCCTCTAACATAATAGTTTCGTTTCAACCCATTTCTTAGTCTGAATATGAGTAGAATTACATTCCAAGTAAGACCTTCCCAATATAAACTTTTGACTTTGAACTCAATAAGTTGCAGCTTAACCATGCTATTTACAAAATTTCAACAGTTCTATCATTCCGAGAACACTTGCGAAGTTGTATTTGTAACCCATATTTCATACATTTCTCATAATGACATTTTATAAATACTAATACACCATTTTACGATAGTTATAGAACGTAATATAAAAAGCCCAACACCTTTTTTGATTATAGATTCTTATTGAATTATATGTAACTAGGGAACACCCCTGCACTCTTTACGAACCAACCCTGTCACTCACTGCACTCGTTGCCTCGGTCTTTGGCTTTTTACTACAAATAATGAATGAAAATGAATGAATGAAAAAGCCTTTATTTAGTGGCGAAGTTAGGACTATACTGTCCTGTCTTCCACTTAACCACGTAAACATACAACAATAAACATTTTCAATTCATATTTAACAATACACATTACAACATGTATTATAATCTAAAACTTTATAAATTAAAAGGTTTACTAAATTACCTAGAATAATGAAATAAACAAGTGTATATAACTAATAAAATAAAACTGTTTAGTTAATAGAAATGTAATGTAAATAAAATTTCCTTTAACAGAAAACAGTAAAACTAAAAAACATAGGTACAAATTTTAAAGTAAAATTAAGACTCAATTCTGAGGTAAAGCAAAAGAACAAAAGAAAAATTAACACGAGAGGAAATTACTTATTTTTATCTTTCACTCAGTTCACTCACCATACATGTAGTCCAGCACCACCATCAGCACTGCAACCCTCCGCGCCAGCCAACTCTTGACACCCCTCCCCAAGTGGGCACGCTCATTGTTAGCTTTGATTCTGTCTGGTAGAGAATTCCAAAGCCTGCAGGCGATAACTGTAAAGGACTTACAAAAGACTTGATGTTCTATGTAGTGGTATTGACGATAATAATTCACCCCCTTTTGTAGTATAGTTATTGATTTGCGACAACAAGGTGAATTTTTCCAACAAGTAAGTAGGGGATGACGAGTACACTAGATAAGTATATAATACTTCCGCAGTTCTGTAAGTTTCAGAAGAGTTAATTGTTCAAAATAAGGGGTAACGTGATCATCAAGCCTTGGATTAAAAATGAATCTGATACAATAGTTTTGTGCACGCTGTAATCTGTCAGCGAGCTCTACTGTCGTGTCATTAGTTACGTCACAGTAGTGAAAGTGGGGTAGCACCAGTCTTTACCAACATTAATTTAGTATTAAACGACAAAAATAAAGCAAATCACTTCAAACTATGAATGCTGGTAAATTCCCTATTGCAAGTAGTAGTAACTGTCTCATATCAAGTCAAGTATTTGTTGATAGTAAGGCCTAGATTTTTAACTTTGTCACAATACTCTAGAAATTGAATATTCAGTTTTAGTTCAGGACATGTGTGTATATAAATTTGTGATAGTAAACGAGAGTTTCCAATGATGATAGTTTGAGTTTTGGATTCGTTCAACTGCAAGCCAAGCTGTTTTGCCCAGTGGCAGATGGATTTGATGTCAGAGTTTGTCAAAGCTACACAGTTCTCCATATCACTGACCCGAAAGTGAGAATAAATTTGCAAATCGTCAGCGAAAGACGGAACTTAGAATGTTTAATGTTGTTCGTCATACTGTTGATGTAAAGAGAAAAGAGTAAAGGTCCTAAAACTAAACCCTGAGGAACACCTCTGGTAACGGGCTTCCAACAAGACTCATTGTTGGTAACGGGCTACCAACAGGACAGTTACCAAAGTTTTCGTCGATCAGTGAAGTAGGATTTTGACCCAGGATTGATTTATGTCGATAGGATTGATTTATGTTTGCCTATTCCTAGGTCTTTAATTTTGGACCATAACGTTTTCATGGATTGATTACGAGATTAGGAATTATGGCAGAATCTGACCTTAGCGTTTCTAATTTGTTCTTGAGTATGGTTTCGGAGTCTTTTGTATGCTCTCAATCAGGTATTGATTTTGAACGCTTGGCTTTACGTAATGCAGAGTCACGCTGTTTTTTAATAACTCGAATATGGTTAGAAAGCCAAGGGGCATGGCCTTTAGTCACTCGTTTCGTGATCAAGGGAGTATGCATGTCAATAAGTTGAATCAGAAGTTTATTGAATTAAAAAACCACTGAGTAAACATTTCTATCTGTTAGGACATCATTCCATGGAAGGAGGGAAGCATCATGGAAAAGGTTATTTATATCAGTAGATTTGTAATTCCTATATTTAACAAATTTGGGCTTGAACTTAGGTGGCCGAATGTTGTATACAAAATAGATTAGGTCATGCTTTGAAAGACCAGGGACTGGAAATTGTCCGTGGTGTGGAATCTGGGCCGGGTCAGTAACAGCCATGATGTCAAGCCAAGTGTCGGAAAATTTAGTGTGGTGAGTGGCATCCAAAGGTAATATAGTCATGTTACACGATTGGTAATAGTCATGGTAATCAAATAATTTTGTCATAAGTATCAGGTCCAAGTAAGTAGAGTTGAGGTCTCCCATCACTAAGACATGACTGTAACGAGCCATAAGATCAAGAAGAATTGATTCATATTCATTAGGACGACGGTTAGGCACTGTATAACATAAAATAACTAGGATATGAATTCCATTGACACAGATGTCCAGAGACATAAACTCTGTTTGACCCTCTCGGGACGAGGCAGGTAGGTAAGACTTGACATAAACATCAACAACCCCACCCCCCTTGTGAAGTCGGTAATTTCCGTATAAAGAATAATCTTGTAACTTGACAGCAGTATGGTGGTTTGAGCCACGTCTCAGAAACTAAAATAAAATAAAGAGTTACGAAAAATTTAATTAAATTCATCACCATGACAAATGAGAGATTGAGAATTAACGAGAGCTGCCTTTAGGAAGTAATGATAAGGCACTAGAGTTTGACAAAGAAGATCAGGAAGGGGGAGGGTGAGGCACCACGACTCCGGGAGGGGGATCAGCGACGGTGAATAGTGACAGAAACACGAAGGCAGAGCACAGACGACGGCGCAAACAAACACACAACAGTGGGCAAACCATTCATACACAACACATCATACTCATCATTACAACATACATTATTAATACTAGATTAGAAAATCATAACAATATATCTCCATGCAATACGGATTAATATAACGTTTACATTTTATCAGAAGAATACAAACAATCAATGTAGCAATAAAAAAGAAGAAACTTAACTCTTCAAAAAATTGTGATATCTAAATTAACATTATAATAATAAGCATTTAAAGTAATATCAGCCAAGTGAGTTTCAATAATTACTAAGGAACAACAATTTGATAATGATCAACAATAAAAATTAAACCATTAATTTTTAATAAAAATGGGAAATAAACAGTAATAGTGATGGAATTTTTAGCAGATTATAAAAACACTTTTCTTTTCAATTACAAGTTTGAATCTGAATTAATTAAATTGCAAACAACTTAAGATAAAAATAATGCTGTTAGATTATTGTTAAACCTACATCAAATTAATTACATAAGATAAAAATAATAAAGAATGATGTTTTATATACATGAAATCAATTATAATAGGATTTAAAAATAAATAAAACTATTGATATTATTGCCATAACCATAACAATTTAATATGTGGACTAAGTTTACAATCATGACAGTGCAGTGTGACATTACACATAAAAAGACAATGAAGTAAATAAATAACGTTCTGATATGATCTGAGTGACGATAATACCAAATTAAATAAAAAATTACAACTAACAAAAATAGTAATAATAGTAGAGTAACTGAGAAAATTACAATATTAAATTTATTTACAGTGTCTCTCTCACATTATTTGCGTTGCACCTATTTATCAGTACATCATAAGCAACCAATAATGTTACTTAGCCTATTTCATACGTGTTCATTTATTTGTTTGTGTTTAACAGCAGAATATTTATTAAATAAATAAAATAACTGCATTAGATTGCCATAAAACCTTCAAGTCCAGTAGAGTTGAGCCCTACAATCGAATGCGAATGAAACCATACTTACAACCTTCCCAGATTTAACTATGAAAGATCT